>CM065815.1:11728500-11937500 GCA_033398695.1 Orobanche coerulescens | reverse complement strand
CACCCTAACCGGGAATAAGAGATTTTCCATGTTACAAAGCTGACGTGACATTTTTTAATTAAAAATAATAATTACGTGGCATTTTTTTATTAAAAATAATCATTACATGTCATTTTTAATTAAAAAATTGCTAGTTAGCCAAATTTCATGGAAACCACTGTAGTTTGGATTGGTCATTCCATATACAATCCAATTAAATGAACAATTGTAACAATTATAAAATCATTATTCCTTTCATACACTATCTAATTAAATAAGGTTTTGAAAAACGATTTTGTAAATCATTTACTGTTTCTATTTCAAAAACGATTTCAAAAATCGCTGCGATATTGCAAAATTGGTTCCGAGCGGCTTTTGGGTTTTGAAAGGTTTAGAAGAACGATGAAGGTAGTGTGTGGGGTTCCAGGGATTTTCAAACGTAAATCCACTTAATTATTATTTTTGGCCTAAGAGCCACTTAATTAACAATTTTTTTAATTAAAATGCCATGTTATTATTATTTATATGAGAAAAATCATATCAGTTTTTTTAACCTACAAAGCCTGTGATACCTGGTAAGAGTGTTTTTTTTAGGCTACATTGCATAAAAATTGCTAACCTTTTTTGCAATTCTGGTTTATTTCCCCACCTTTTAATTTTAGGTTAAAATTACCGACCTTTTAATTTTTCTCAATTTTCACCCGCTTTATCATTTCCCCCAAATCGAAGCGGAGCTGGTCATCGGCGTTTCTTACAGGGCAAATCGGTCCAATTCGATAAACGACGTCGGTTAAAGGAAGGAAAACGTCTATTTGGCCAATTTGCATAAAAAATGTTCACCTTTTTTGAAATTTTGGTTTATTTCCCCACCTTTTTTTATTTTAGGCTAAATTGCCAACCTTTCAATTTTTCTCAATTTTCACCTAATTTTTAGACGACGTAATTTTAATTTGTGCCACATAATCGACCAATTCAAGCCACCTCAGCGCCACGTGAGTAATTAGACCAAGTCAGTAAATAATTTCACCGGAAAATTGGAATCGGGTGAAAATTGAGAAAAATTGAAAGGTTGACAATTTTAGCCTAAAATTAAAAGGTGGGGAAATAAACAAGAATTGCAAAAAAAGTGAGCAATTTTTATGCAATTTAGCCTTTTTTTAAAATAAAAACAAAGTTTCAGTGGTTAACATAGAAAAATATTCTTTCGATGGTTAATCCGAAAAAATTGCAAAATATAATGTTTTTTTTATAGAATTTTCCCTTCAATATATTTCTAATATAATTTTAAAAGAAATCCACATGAGTGGAACCATCACATTTACCACTAATTTAAGGTTGTTAATGAGTCGAACTATCCGCTATTTATTTGATGATTCGTCTCGTACATTCGGTTAGATGGACCGCCTGAATCCATAACAATCGATCTTATATATGATTTGTTAAGCAAGAGTAAAATTAGGTAATGTCATGTCCACTAGATAAATATCCAATTCATTTCTTAAGTTGATTGAACCACAACCAATAAGTATTAATAATATTTATGAACCATTTCTTAAATGAATTGTATATCCATCGCCCAAGTAATGAACAAATCTAAAGTGTAAACATCTATGTTTAGCCTTAGTCTAAGCATATAACACCCAATTCTAATAAAGATTAAATACCCGCCGACAATCCATCTCAATACCCGATCTAATATCCACCTGATTCCTCAATCAGTCGGTCCCAAACCTAAAATTGCTACTCTACTCCACTCGATGCCCGACCCCGAAATTATACTGCCAATATGCATACGCCAATACCTAATATGACCGGTCCGAGAACAACACTAACTCCATTATAACATATCGATGTTGGCTTGCACACAAATATTTAGATCAAATTATAGAAATTATAATTTAAAGGGGTATGTGTCTATTTTTTATACTTTAAAACGGCTCCATTCAATTTGTAAAGTTCACAAAGGTATGGTGTCCGATTGTATATTTCAATAATTTATGGGATAAATAAAAAAACTAATAAAAACAAAAGGGAAAAATAGTAGAAAATCTGAAAATTTTAAATAATATAGCAGAAAAAAACTGAAAAAAAACAAATATGCGAAATAATTTTAAAAAATCCAAAAAATATAAGAAGAATCTAAAATAAAAATTTTAGGAAGAAACTAGAAAATATATATAAATCTGAACATTTAGAAAATATATAACCAACCATGAAATTCAAGAAATATAGAAATGAAACTGAAAAATAAGAATACTGAAGAACAAAGTACAAAAGTTTGGAATATATATATATATATATATATATATATATATATATATAGAGAGAGAGAGAGAGAGTACTTAAAATCTAACATTCTCAAAAGATATATATAACGGAAAACAAAATTCAAGAAATATTAAAAAGAAAGTGAAAAAATAATATTTTAGAAGAAGCAAATTAATTTGTCATAATTTTTACTTATTTTCGAACATTCTTAAGTGTCTTTTTTAATAATACGTTTTCAAAATAATTTAAAACTTTTATATAGTTTTTAGATTTGTATATTTATAGATATACTTTTTTTTCCCCCAAAATTCTGTGCTCAAAATAGCTCAATTATTTGGTCTCAATTTAAAAAAATTTCAATCTCTCGTGTGTGTGTGCGTGTGTG
The DNA here is from genome assembly GCA_033398695.1 of Orobanche coerulescens. Classification (NCBI taxonomy): domain Eukaryota; kingdom Viridiplantae; phylum Streptophyta; class Magnoliopsida; order Lamiales; family Orobanchaceae; genus Orobanche; species Orobanche coerulescens. Next base: position 11,934,868 of record CM065815.1, on the reverse strand, counting down.
TGTATATATATATATATAGTGTAACTTTATTTTCAGAATCACTTGTTAAGTCGAAGCTGAGAATGGCTTTTATACTCACAATAATACATAATGTACATCGTATCGATAAATACAATCATGATCACAACCCCTATTTTATAGTAGGGGTTATATATATATAGTAGGGGTTATCATCAGTAGGGGCTATTAGAGTAGGGATTATCATCAGTAGGGATTATCTCCCGTAATAAAAATTATATTTTACTATAATACCCTTTTAAATTAATAATATTTTTTAATATTTAAAAAAATCTCATTGCTTTAGAGGAGTTCTCGCAGTTCTCGCACTTAAGAGAGTTCTGAAAATAAAGTCCCATATATATCTATATATATATAACATTCTCAAAAGATATATGTAACGAAAACAAAATTCAAGAAATATTAAAAAGAAAGTGAAAAAAATAATATTTTAGAAGATGCAAATTAATTTGTCATAATTTTTACTTATTTTCGAACATTCTTAAGTGTCTTTTTTAATAATACGTTTTCAAAATAATTTAAAACTTTTATATATTTTTTAGATTTGTATATTTTATAGATATACTTTTTTTTTTTCCAAAATTTTGTTCTCAAAATAGATTTATAATTATAGTGAGGGTGATAGATTTATAATTAATATCCTAGCTTTTTTACTAGCTTTGATTTTCATTTACCCCAAACATAATGTTTCTATACAACTACTACACATTATATCATGAGGCACAAAATTACCCTTTTAACTAATTAACTAAATATATCATGATTATGCCAAAAAGAAAAAAACTAAATATATTGTGTACTTTACCCTTTTAACTAAATATTTAATTGTTTACTACTGAATATTTATTAATTTCAACAAAATAGTTGTGGAATTTTTCTGGTATTCAGAGTTTTTTTAACTAGATATACATTATTTATAGAGAATATTGGTTACTGAATATTCAGAGATTTTTCTGGTATTCAGAGTTGGGGTTTGAACCGGTAACTTTTGGCCTCCGAGCAATACCACTCTACCACTAGGCCATCCGTGTTGGGGCACTGAATATGCATTTGTTTGCAACTGAATGTTTACAAATTTTTACAAGAATGTGATTTACCTTTTATTTATTGAGGATTAAACTGAAGTTTTATTATTTCGCTGAATATTAATTATTTTTTAACCGAAATTATCTTTTCCTACAAACTAATTTTACAATCTAAAATGTCAAATAATAAATAAAGGGATATCAACCGTTTTCGCTGTGTCCTACAGTGGTGGTGCCACCGCCAACCATAGTTTTTCTTGTTTATTTATTTTCAAATTGTACGAGTCTTGCTTGTTTATTTTGTGGGCATGACACTGCCGGTTATTGAGTGCCGGCAGTCGTCAAGTCTTTTTTTTTCTTTATTGCAACACAAAGCGACGGACCAGTGACTACCGACATCCGTTTCATATAGCAAGCTTTTTTTTTTTCTAGTATTATTAGACTTTAAATAATATTAACTCATTACACAAGTAACATATTTCTGCGGATGAAAACATGAAATATTTTCAGAAAAATATTTTGAGAAGTTCGAAAGTTACTTCATAATATATGAATAAAAATTACTAAAATGATTAGATAAATTGAAAAATATATTAAAAGATTTACAAATATTAAAGAAAAAAAATAGAAAAAGTTGGAAAGATAACAAAAAAAAATTATACTCGATATGATTATATATTAATTCAATTAATTGTAACTATAATACGTATGAAAAAAGAAGATTGTTTTTAGATGGTAGCAAAATAGTTGCTACTTGTAAAAAAAATATTATTAATTTTTATTAAATTTGAATATATACCTGAAATGGACAATACTAACCACTAGCAACCGTATACTAAACATTATTTGATCAAAAAGTTATTTTATGATTATATATAATATCTTTCATTTTAATTTTTTCGTTTTATACATATATTGTATTTCGTTAATGCATATAGGAATTCTGTATTAAAAAAAAAGATATGAATTTACAACTTTCACGACATTTAACCAAGCCTCTAAAAATATCAACGTCATCAAACATTTTATTTTCAATTCTGTATCGATAATACTGTTAATTTTTAAAATAAGTTTAGAAAGATAAAAATAATAGTACTAGTTATGTATTCCATTAAATGGACGTGTGCGTTTCCCATAATCACCGTACATCCATCCATACATATCATATATAATAAATATTATTTGCTAAAAAAATTATTATATGATTACAAATAATATCTTTCATTTTATTTTGTTGCACTTTATACAATAAAATTGCATTCTAAGCTATATAATTAAAACAAATTAGGTAATAAATAAAGTTAAATGCTTGCTAAGAAATTAACCAATTACGGCACGATTTCATCGAAAGCATAATATCAGCATAAAAGCTTGGATCACAATAAGCATAAAGTATCTGAGAAGTTTGAAGGACATACATAAAAGCAGAATATATTCATACAGATATGGTAATAAGACTTTGAGCTTCCAGTAATATACCACCTGTATTTTTCAGCATCAAGGTCAACTGACAATGCTCGGACAACTTGTGAGCCCCAGTTCGCTCAAGATACGGACCTCGGTCAGAAACAAACTGTGTCTTCGTATTCCCGAAGCTCATTGTATCAGTTTCTTGGAGCTGCACCAAGAGCACAGCATGACAGAAATAAGAACAAATTTTATATCGGACAAAGTGAAAAAAAAAAAAAAAGGTCCATAACAGATTTTTTTAGTTTATCCTACCGCCGCCGATTGTAGCCTCAGGTAGCCGTTCAATGGAGTATCTGTGCTGAGTGATATACATGATTGGTACCCCAGGGATCTGTCAATAGACCGTCACTCTCGAGAGAATACTTGCAGTTATATAACCAAAAAAAAGTGGATCTTCTGAATTGAGCAAAACCTCGAGGGTAGTTTTTGTAATTAACTCATTATCCATAATAGTGTATATACCTTACGAATTCTCCGCTTCAAGTCACGATCACAGGTTGCAACTATGTAGCACTTGTGCTGTGTAATTCATCATGATGGCAAATCAATTATTTTTTGACACGAAAACCTTCATGCAATTGAAATAGAGTTTCACAACAGCATGCGTAATAAACAGAATGACAGAGAGTTGGATGCAGATGTTAGACAGAGAATTCAAGCGGGATGGAATAAGTGGAGAAATGCATCTTGGATTTCATGTGATAAAAATATGCCTCTAAGGTCGGAGGATGGGATTACAGGACGGCAATAAGACCGGCTATGCTATACGGATCAGAGTGTTGGACGGTTAAGTAAAAATACGTTCATAAGATGTGAGAAGAAGCAGAGATGAGAATGTTAAAGTGCATGTGTGGAGTTACCTGCAAAGACAAGATTAGAAATGAAGTGATAGGAGACAAGGTAGGAGTGGCTCAATTGAGGATAATGAGGAGAAATTGATCGAGATGGTATGGCCATGTCGGAAGAAGACCATTGGAGGCACCAGTAACAAGTTTGAAATTATGGAAGCTAAGAGACCGAAAAAGAGTTGGATAGGGACTTTAACTAAGGACCTACAACAAATGAACTTATCGGACGAGATTACCCACCATTTTGGTTTATGACTTTATGTATAGTAAACAATAAGACTTTTAGGTAACATATTCAATTTCGCAACTTCAACCATTTTGCCGTTTTTCAGAAGCTAGTACAAATTTTCTAGTTTCAGGGTCTAGAAAAATAGAAATCGACTTGTACCTGTGTAACTCTAGCAACAAGACAATCGTCAGCATAAGTTCGCTTGTGAGTACAAGGAAGCCTTTCAAATCGAGGATCCTTTGCGATTCTGTTAATACAAGAAAGATAAATCAGTAAAGAGTATTTCCTAGCAGCAAGACGAGTCATCATCACACTGTCATGAGAACAAATCACGATCAACATAAAAGATAGCTGAGGTCACAAAAAATATCGCCAAAAATTTGATTTCAGTATTTGCGCCAATGCACCTAGTAGAGAATGATATATATATTCCTAAGTCACACAACTTTAACTATCGTCATTCATGCTGTCTTTTAAATAAACTGGTTTAGACTGACATTGAAACGTCTGATTGGGGTGAAGACAAGAACGTACCTTAAAGCAACACGGTATTTCTGACCCAACTTCTCAAGCTCAGCCATCACACAGTCTGTGATGCAAGGAGTGCCTACAATACAAGAAAAGTAAATTTTTTAACTTGGCAGTTAAGATAACCACCAAAATGGTGCTTTTTGGAAAAGCAGAATGAACTCCTCAATATGTCCTATAAGAAAGGGAATACACACAATACATTTTGATTAAAATTAGTGAAAATTTCAGACCGTACCATCAACTCTACAACCAAACGAGCATTTACACCAAGTAGTTTAGTAGGCGGTTCTAACACCTTAGATAAATTAACAAATTGTTGTGGGGGTAGAAAATCATTTGCAAAAGAATTTATGATTTAGAAGTGTATGAGCCTAACTATTCTTCCTACAAAGATCACATCTTACGAGTTACGACTAGTGTAAACTTAATAGAAACATGCAACAAACGTGAGTATTAGAAGTTGTTTGAAGAAAATAGTATCATAACTTACATTTCGCATATAAGCAATCCATCATACCTTTCTCCAAATCCAACTGCAGAATAGTTCAAACATTAAAAAGGCAACAAAATTATAGAAATACTGAGCATGGGACAATGTCATTCTACAATTTATTTGGACCATTGATGAAACCAGTGACAATTATTTTTCGATTCCCTTCCGGAGGCCATATTCAAAAGTGGAAGATCAAATATTTTTTCCATATAAAACTCTCACAAACCTTAATCCTCAATAGTTCTTCGAAAAACGTAACTTATCATTACCGAGAAAGGCTACGAAGGAACTGGATGCACTCACTTTATTTTGGATGGAAAAATTAATGAAGTTTGTATCCACCAAGACGTGGTATGGTGGCCCCAACGCAGTATTGTGCTTGAAGTACAGAGCAGACGAAACTTGAGGTCTGCAATAACAGATAATACTATGTCTCATTTTCAATTCAACCAACCAAAACTTGCCGGTCTGCAATATTTTCAATCATAGAAAACCAAAAAGTAGCACGACACCAAATTCGAGTGGAAATACTCAAATAATGCAAAATAAACACATCCTTAAAACATTTACAATTAATACCGAGGACATACACATTTTTGCGGAGCTTCTCTTTGGTCAAATCCTTCTTGTTAGGGTTTAAGACCTCCTCTTTGTAACTGCAACGAAAAGCATCGAAATTGAAAAACTGGTAAAAAGAACAAATCCACTGAAACAACATCGCATATACACAGAAACAATGAATCTTACTGTTTAATAGCCTTATGGGTGACGAGCTTCTTCATCACAGCAAATTTGGGGGATTTCTTCGCTTTCCCCATCGTCAAAGTAAACCTGCAGACTCTGTAGCTAAACCTTGTTACAGTTCAGATTTGGTACGTTTAAGAATTACGTAAACGATGAACCCTAATTTTCTAAATTGTGAACTCTAAAAACGGATTACGGTTGGGGGCGGAAGTTTTAGTATCGTTGCGGAGGCTACGAAGCCCAGTTTATTATATGGGCCCGATTATCATACTCTCTAATCTATAAAGAGCTGGTGACAAAGTAAGGCCCGATTCTCCCTCAAGTGTTCAGGACATTTTTGAATTAAAATCACATTCTAAAAGAAAAATACTTTCAATAGATAGCAATATTTAAATTATTTAATTATAAATTTCAATTAAAAATATTGTTAATACTTATTTTTTACAATAAAAAGCTTAATTCATTAAATCAAAGGCAATAGTATCAACAAGAAAAGACAGTGGAATGACTGTCATTGCACATGGCCAGCCAAAGAACCAACTTCCCTGACCACAAGAGGGCAGAGTGATTCGCAGATCTCTTCTCGAAACCAAAATTTATACTAGGAAAAGATTTAGAAACTTTTTTTAATATTAGAAACAATCAAAACAAAGAATGAAAAACAAAATCATTAAAATAAAGTTAATACTTTAAAAAGTGGCATCGTTATTTTAAGTATTTTAAGACATTTTTGTCTTATAAACTTTTTTAACTTTTTTCAAAACATGTTCGGTTTTTGTTTATTGGGGAATTCTAGGGTTCACCTTCCTTTGTATTTAGTTAACATACACTACCTTAAGGTGTACTTAATTATAACTTTTGAATTAATAGTAAATTTATCATAAATACTTGTACTATATTTTAACCACATATATTATAATTATAGTACATTATATTTATATATATATATATATATATATATATATATTTGGATAAATTCTTTGACACAAAGCTTTTTGGGTTAATTTGAAGTTACACCACAACCTATTTTTTTTTATCCGACGCCAAAAGCTTTCAAAAATTTTGAAATCACACAAATGTTGTGGATAGCGTTAAGAATTTCCGTCAGAAAAATAAAAAGTAAAAAAAATTCTGAAAATTCTTAAAAATCTAAAAAATCTGAAAAAAAAAATAAAAAAAATTTTGGAAAATTCTGCAAAATTTAAAAATCTGAAGAAAAAAAATCGAAACTTTTATTTGTTAAGAAAAAATTATCTGGAATAAACATTAAAAAGCAGATATTTTATTTAAAATTCAAAAATAAAAAGTAAAAAATAAAATAAATTCTGAAAATTCTGGAAAATATAAAAAATCTGACAAAAAATCAGAACTTTTATTTTTTTAAAAAAAAGATATTGAATAATATTAAAAATCAGAATTTTTATTTAAAATTCGAAAATAAAAGGTAAAAAATAAAAAAACTGAAAATTCTGGAAAATTTATCTGCAAAAAAATTGAAACTTTTTTTTAAATATATGGAATAACATTAAAAATCAGAATTTTTTAATTAAAATTCGAAAATAAAAAGTAAAAAATAAAAAAATTCTGAAAATTCTGGAAAATTTAAAAAATCCAAAAAAAAATCGGATCTTTTATTTTTTAAAAAAAATATCTGGAATAATAATATTAAAAATCAAATCTTTTATTTAAAATTCAAAAATAAAAAGTAAAAGTTCTTATTTGTAATATTATTATTTTCAGAATTTTCAGAATTTTTTTAAATTTTCTAGATTTTTTTTTTACTTTTATTTTTGAATTTTAAATAAAAGATCTGATTTTTAATATTATTATTCAAGATAATTTTTCTTAAAAAATAAAAGTTCTGATTTTTTTTATTTTTTAAATTTTGCGGAATTTTAAGATTTTCTTTTTTTTTTCAGATTTTTTAGATTTTCCAGAATTTTTTAGATTTTCTAGAATTCCATAGTGGAATATAGACAAATTCATAAATAAAAAATTACCGAATTGGAAAAAATTAAAAAAATTATTTAGGTGGGAAATTTATTTTTTAATATAAAAAATAAAAGGTTAAATACGTAATTTCATTTCGAAAAGTACGACTCTAACAAAATACTTGTAGTAGATTTATAATATACATATGGCTAAGATTTGGTACAACTGATTTTATTATTTTTACCATTAATCTAACGGTGAGAATTAAGTATATTTTAACTTGATTTATATTCACCAAGTACATTCTTGGTGGACCGCAGAACTACCCTTGTTTTGTTTGCGGTACTCAAGCAAAAATTATAAGTATTCATTGATTCAAGTATAAGGTCTATAATAAAGATCGGCTTCTTTATATCATTTTCTTATGGTTTTTTCCTCTAGTTTTTTCTTACTATTCTTTTATGTAGACTCTTCTTATCATTCTCCCATTCAACAACTTTTTATGGTTCTCCGGCGTAACCTCTTTTTATGCTTTTCTTGTTTAATATCCTCGTATGGTTCCTATGTAACTTGTTCTTGTGGTTTTCCCATATAGCCTCTTCATATGGTTCTCTCATTTGATTTATTTTTATGGTTCTCCTGTTTAATATGTTCTTATGGTTCTCCTGTGTAAATATTTTTATGATTCCATCATGTATATTCTCATGGTTCTCTCTCGTAACATATTTTTATTGTCAAAATATCATTCTTAAAATACTCATTTTTGTTGACCTTATTCTATCTATTTAATGAATATTCCATATATAAAGCTTAATGCAATAATGCATGCTAAGAGCATTGGGTACGCTCGTGCCAAAGGCCTCGTGCCGTTGGTAAAAAGTGGTGCCACGTCAGCAAAAAGCTCTTTGGCACAAGACCCTCAACGGCACCAAAAAGCCCCCTCCCTCATACAAATGTGGTGCCATAGCAAAAGTGGTGCCGTTGGGTCCACACATACCCCACTAAATACACAAATACAACACACACACACACCAAAAAAAAAAAAAAGGTTTGGCGTTGGCTGTTAGGGACCAGCCAAGACCCTTTGGCACCAACCACGGTACCGTGAGCCAACCATGTTTCTCGCGTTTTTCCTTTGGCACGAGCCATTGGCACCACGTACCCCATGCTCTAAGTAAATAATGTCAAATAAAAAAAATACTTTGATAGGATGTCAAAAAAATGGGAAATAAAGCTCAAAAAATATACCTCACGCTCCTCCCAAATAGTATTATTAGAGAATTATTATAAAGCACACACAAAATAATGTGGTCCATTTAATATTTGGTTTCTTTGATAACACTCATTTTTACACATATTTTTATAAGATTTTTCCGGATTTTAAGATCCTAAAATGTGTAGAATTATGTCGTTTGTACTCATATTGTGTTTGTTGGACTCGATCACGCTTGAGTATATTTTATTTGATTTTATAGGTATTTTAAGGACATTATCAAGCAAGACCGAAGTCTCAATCCCCAAATACATATCAAGCAATGCAGAAACGAGAGAACGAGGCCTAAAACGATGAAGATTGAAGCACTACCTGTCGTATTTTCTAATTTCCAGATTCATTACTTCGAATCAGGATGTTTTCTATATATATATAGATTCCTCATGAAATCAGCTTCGCAACGGTATATCATACGCTAAATTCCGAGGTGTATTGAGGGAGATATGGCTTCTAGACCACGACTTCACAATTCAGAAAGTTTTTGCATTTTCTGGGACAGTATGACACGGGCCGTGTCAAATGACACGACCGGGTCTGCTGTCCAGAAAGTTTTTGTATTTTCTGGGACAGTATGACACGGGCGTGTCATTTGACACGGGCCGTGTCACTTTTCGGTGGAAAAATCACTTTTTGACATTTTTGAAGATTTGAACATAAAAAAGTGATTTTTTAAGCTTTATAAAAAGAGGATATGGGGCAAGACTTGGAATATGCTGAAGATTGGAGAGATTGGAGAGAGAGAAACACAAGATTTGAGAGTTTTTCATCCAAAAAGAAGGAGATTTGAAGGAAATTCTTGAAGAACACTTCAAGAACATTTGAAGGCTTCAACCGGGATAAATCAATAAACCATCCGAGTTTTATCTTCTTCCTATCTTTTATTCATTTTGTTGTTTTATTTAGCATGAACATGATGAACATGATGATTATTAATCTTTCTTTCATTACCATGTCCGGCTAAACTCATTAGATTCCGGGCATGGGAGTACGTTGATTTACTATGATTTTGAGGGATTGATGATTATATATATCTAATGTGATTTCTTTATCAAATACTTGGTTTTGATTCATGTTTAGACACTTGATCAATGTTTTTATATGTTTAACTTAATTGCTCATAATTCGAGAGAAGAGGGCATTAATATGTTTCGAGTATTTGACGTAGTAAATTACGAGATTGAGAAATCGGTGATAAGCTATGATGATGTTTAAATCTTATGAATATTTTGGAGTTAGATAATTTATAGTAAACGGAGACGTTGTTATAAGTTGTTTAATCTACGTTTTAATGCATCTCGAGAGGGACTTTAGAATATTATTGTGATTATCATTTTGGAAACTCACTTAGAACTTTTGGAACCAATCCCGACTAAACTTAGTGATCAACGGAAACCGAGCCTTGGAATCTTTCTTTCTAAACTCTTGCAATTCTCCTTAATTCGGATATTTTCTTTTATTGTCATCATTTTATTTTATTTCGTTAACCATCCATTCAACTTTCGATCGTCTAGATAAAACCGGAATCATTATAATCTAGTACTCAACGCAATAGGAATATTTAGTCTCTGTGGAATATGACCTTGCTCGCCGCTTTCTACACTTACTCCGTACACTTGCGGATTGTTTAAAAATATAGCGAACAAGTTTTTGGCGCCGTTGCCGGGGACTAATTTATTTTTGTTTGTATTGATATTACGATAAATGTTTCCGGTCTTACTTTAGACATATTTTTCTGTTTTATTTTATTTTGTTACTTCCGTATTGTTTTTGGCCGTGTTACAGGACGTACATGAACACCCGCTCCTCTCGAGAACCTTTGGAAAACTTTATTCCCGAAGTAGAGGCATTTGCTCGAAGAACAAGTGTTGCTACACGGAAATTACGAAGGGATCTATCTGGCAAAATGGAAAGAGCGGGAGACGTAATTGCTGGCATGGGCAATGATAATGCAATAGCCCACAATCCAAATAATGAAGGCGTACGGGTGGCGACCCATGATCAATTCAATCGATTCGGGATGGATTTCGGCCGAGGCTTGACCAAAATTATGGGGGAATTTCTCATATTCCTATCAACGCCCTCAATTTTGAGTTGAAACCTTCATTAATATCGATGGTTCAACAAAATCAGTTTGGGAGATTTTCCACAGAAGATCCGCACGCCCATTTATTCCACTTTATTCAAATTTGTGATACCATTAAAATGAATGGGGTGCCAAACGATGCAATAAGATTGAAGCTATTTCCATTCTCCTTGAGAGAAAAGGCTCGTAGTTGGCTTGGAACTCTTGCTTCGGGGAGCATAAGTACATGGGACGAGTTGGGTGAAAAGTTTCTTTTCAAATTCTTCCCGCCCAACAAGACCATGGGATTGAAGAGCGAAATAATGCAATTCCGACAAATGGATTCAGAGATGTTATATGAGGCATGGGAACGCTTCAAAGATTTGTTAAGACGATGTCCTCGTCATGGGTTTCCGGAAGACCAACAAATGTGTTTCTTTTATAATGGGCTGGCCGAAGAGACGAGAAATCTTGTTGATGCTTCGGCCGGAGGAGCTTTGCTAGCTAAAAGTGCAGAGGAAGCATATGAATTGATCGAGGAGATGGCCATGAATAGCTATCAATGGCCTACCGAGAGGAGTAATATTCGTAGAGTGGCTGAAGTTTCAGACTCGGATCCTATAAATGCTTTAACTGCACAAATGTCAATTTTGACCAACCATTTGGGAATTATGACGAAGAGTGCAAATGAAAAAATAAATCCAAAAGGAAGTTCAAGTTCACTACCATCCGATCCGTTGGAGGAAGCTCATTATATCAATAACCATAATTTCAATAACTATCGAAATAATCCTCATCCGGGGTTTTATCATCCTTCAAATAAGAATCACGAGAATCTTAGCTACGGGAATTCGAGAAATGTGTTACAACCACCTACGGGATTAAAGTGTCGAATGGTGAGTTGATAGAAGAGTCCAAGCCAAATTATAAGCTAGAGAATATTTTGGCTACTTTTATGATGGAAACAAAAAGTCAGTTTACCCGAGATGAAGAAAAGCTTGATTGGATTGAAAATCATGTCACTCAATTAGAAACCACCGTTGGAGCTCAAATGAGAAACTTAGAAACGCAAATCGGTCAATTGGCTAAGATTGTGGGGAGCCAACATCAAAAGGGCCAATTTCCAAGCAACACCGAAGAAAATCTAAAAGCACAATGCAATGCTATTTTTTCATATACTGTGAATGAAGAGCTACCGGAATCGGAGAATGAAGACGAAGATGCAATCGTGTTGTCTAATAATGCTGATTTGATAGTATCCATTAATGAGGAGAAAGATCGATCCGATATTGAACATATCGAGGAGAAATTTTTTTTTGAGGTTTTCGTGCAAGCCATGGCGTCAAAGAAAAAGGAATTGGAGCGCCTACCGCAAAAGCTTAAAGATCCAGGGAGTTTTTCAATTCCCTGCTCTATTTCGGGTTGTTCATTAAATGATGTATTTGTTGATCATGGATCAAGTGTCAATATATTGCCTTTGTCTATTTTCAGGACACTTGGATTAGGAGAGTTGAGACCATCTCCAGTGAGCTTACAATTCATAGATCGATCTTTAGCTTACCCAAAGGGAATTGTGGAGGATGTAATTTTAAAAATTGATAAGTTCGCCTTCCCCGTTGATTTTATAGTGCTTGATGATGATGGGAAGCAAAATGGTCTAGTAATACTTGGACGTCCGTTCTTAGCCACTGCACGAGCATTAATTGATGTGGATCGAGGAGAATTAACGATTAGGACGCATAGTCAAAATGTTGTATTTTTGATGACTCCTCCCGATAAAATTGCATGTAAACCGGATTATAAGAGCTCGTTGAATGATCCGGGATGAAGGAAACATGCGTCTGGCTGAAGACGTTAAATTTAGCGCTGGTTGGGAGGCAACCCAACACTTGCGTCTGGCTGAAGACGTTAAACTTAGCGCTAATTGGGAGGCAACCCAATGGTTCTTGTTAGTTTATTTTGTTCTTATTCGCATTTTATTTCTATTTTTACTTGATGAGGAACTGACCGGTTCAAGCGTAGGCCCATCGGTCGCAGGAGAAAGATCCGAGACCAGCGCACTATCCGGCTAGTACGACACGGGCCGTGTCATTCGACCTGATCGGGTTGGCCATCCAGACGTTTTTTGAGTTTCTGGGCAAGTATGACACGGGCCGTGTCATTTGACACGGTCGGGTCAGATGGGCAGACGATTTTTGGCAAATCTGAGCAGGTGTGACACGTGGCATGTCCAACAAGGCCACTTCCCTCCGCCCAATCAATATGACCGGTTGTAAGTATTTCTTGACCCAAAGTTTTTATTGCTTAAATACTATACTCCCTTCGTGTGTACATTCTTTAATTCAAGTTTGGGGGGAGATATTGGGTCAAGATATACTTATATTGTTCGTTTATTTATTTTATTTTTTATTTTGGTGTGTTTGGATTTTGTTTTACGTTTTGGTTTGAATTTTTTTTTTTTGGTGTGTTTTATTTTGAACTTGGTGTGTTTTGAGTATCATGTACTTGAATGAAACTCGAAAGAATGAACTCTTGTCTTGGATACCTCGGGATTTATTTTGTTATTTTTGATATGCAAATCGAGGATAATTTGAAGAGGAAAAAATTGTAGAATAATCAAAAGGGTGTGAAATTGAATAAATAGTTTAATCTCTTGGAAATATGAACAAATCTAGCTTGTGAGCTTTTGAGCCTTCATGCATCATTAAATATGCAAGTTTCATTTTCGAGTGTACCATTCATGTTTTTAAGACTCTAGAACTTGCCCTGATATCTTATTCGAAACTACAAGTGTGTGTGCAAATTAGTGAAAGTGATTTTAGGCGATTTTTATTGACAACCCTTCAAACCTTTTGTGACCGAAAAATTTATTTCCCTAGTTAGCCCGTTTGAGCTTAAAGCCTATTTCTTGTTAGCCACATTATGAGCTTTCCATTCCATTATAAACTTTTGTCCCTATACTTGAGCTACTTAGAACAAATTGGCAAAAGAATGAAAAGATGTGTGGAAGCGATTGGGAAGATTGTTGGTTCAAATGCAATGATTCATCAAAATAAATTTGAAGGAAAAATGGTGTGATTTTAATGATGATGTTGTCCACCACATGAAAACATAAAAAGAAAAAATTCATGAACACAAAAGAAAGGAGATGTATGGAGCAATAAGGAGGAATAAGGTTGTGATTATCACTTTCAAAAGTGCTTAGTGCGATGATATTAAAATTAAGGGGTTGAAGGAAATAAATTCTAAGGGATTATTGAGCTTCTAATTGAGCGAAGTGATTATTGAGATAATGTTCTAATTTGCTCAAGTCAAGTCACTTTAAGCCATACTTATCCTACCCCGACCAAAAAGCCTACATTACAACCGATAAAGTCCTTTTTTATTCACCAAATTTGCATGCACAACTAGTGGTAGAGATGTAGACGATTGGCAAGTCTATGGGGATTCTTATTTCATTGAATGAGTTTTGAGCGTCACTTATCCCATTATACACTTTGAGAGTGAGAGAATACACTTGACCGGCGAGGTTCGTATTATTCAAGTATTAGCTACGATGTTAAGGAAGCACCCCCGAGATTTGAATACTTTATAGAACTCGACTTATTTATTTCTTGAGGCGTATTGATGAATTTTCAAATTGATCCTTTGAGGTATGTTGAGAGACGAGTTCCCTTAAAAGTGGTTATTTTAAAATGCATTGCTCGGGACGATCAACGTTCAAATTTGGGGGATTTTGATAACACTCATTTTTACACATATTTTTATAAGATTTTTCTGGATTTTAAGATCCTAAAATGTGTAGAATTGTGTCGTTTGTACTCATATTGTGTTTGTTGGACTCGATCACGCTTGAGTATATTTTATTTGATTTTATAGGTATTTTAAGGACATTATCAAGCAAGACCGAAGTCTCAATCCCCAAATACATATCAAACAATGCAGAAACGAGAGAACGAGGCCTAAAACGATGAAGATTGAAGCACTATCTGTCGTATTTTCTAATTTCCAGATTCATTACTTCGAATCAGGATGTTTTCTATACATATATGGATTCCTCATGAAATCAGCTTCGCAACGGTATATCATACGCTAAATTCCGAGGTGTATTGAGGGAGATATGACTTCTAGACCACGAATTCACAGTTCAGAAAGTTTTTGCATTTTCTCGGACAGTATGACACGGGCCGTGTCAAATGACACGACCGGGTCTGCTGTCCAGAAAGTTTTTGCATTTTCTGGGACAGTATGACACGGGCGTGTCATTTGACACGGGCCGTGTCACTTTTTCGGTGAAAAATCACTTTTTGACATTTTTGAAGATTTGAACATGAAAAAGTGATTTTTTAAGCTTTATAAAAAGAGGATATGGGGCAAGACTTGGAATATGCTGAAGATTGGAGAGATTGGAGAGAGAGAAACACAAGATTTGAGAGTTTTTCATCCAAAAAGAAGGAGATTTGAAGGAAATTCTTGAAGAACACTTCAAGAACATTTGAAGGCTTCAACCGCGATAAATCAAGAAACCAAGTTTTATCTTCTTTCTATCTTTTATTCATTTTGTTGTTTTATTTAGCATGAACATGATGATTATTAATCTTTCTTTCATTACCATGTCCGGCTAAACTCATTAGATTCCGGGCATGGGAGTACGTTGATTTACTATGATTTTGAGGGATTGATGATTATATATATCTAGTGTGATTTCTTTATCAAATACTTGGTTTTGATTCATGTTTAGACACTTGATCAATATTTTTATATGTTTAACTTAATTGCTCATAATTCGAGAGAAGAGGGCATTAATAGGTTTCGAGTATTTGACGTAGTAAATTACGAGATTGAGAAATCGGTGATAAGCTATGATGATGTTTAAATCTTATGAACATTTTGGAGTTAGATAATTTATAGTAAACGGAGACGTTGTTATAAGTTGTTTAATCTACGTTTTAATGCATCTCGAGAGGGACTTTAGAATATTATTGTGATTATCATTTTGGAAACACACTTAGAACTTTTGGAACCAATCCCGACTAAACTTAGTGATCAACGGAAACCGAGCCTTGGAATCTTTCTTTCTAAACTCTTGCAATTCTCCTTAATTCGGATATTTTCTTTTATTGTCATCATTTTATTTTATTTCGTTAACCATCCATTCAACTTTCGATCGTCTAGATAAAACCGGAATCATTATAATCTAGTACTCAACGCAATAGGAATATTTATGGAATACGACCTTACTCGTCGCTTTCTACACTTACTCCGTACACTTGCGGATTGTTTAAAAATATAGTGAACACTCTTATTTATTAATTATATAAGCAAATGATATATGTTACAACCACATATAAGCATTAATTATATATATTATTGTATCAAATTCTATATTGTTTATAATTTCTAGGCATTGAAAATAAGAGTCATTAATATTTTTTTTAAAATATCAATGCATTGAGATTACAAATCTATACTATATAATACTTATCCCCCTTAATTTAATGTGGAAGGGGGATTTAATTGTAACTTTTAATTGTAAATATCTATACTATATAATACTTATCCCCCTTAATTTAATGTGGAAGGGTGATTTAATTGTAACTTTTAATTGTAAATATATGAAAAGACTATTTTAATATACTATATAATATTTATCCAACTTAATTTAATGTGGAAGGAGGATTTAATTGTAACTTTTAATTGTATATATATAAAGTGATTACTTTAATTGTAACTTTTAATGTAAATAAACTAATTTAAATACAAAAGTTACGATAAACATCACAATGCAAATGCACCTTCTAATTCACAAGGTGATTAAAATGAATTTTTAAATGATAGTATAAATTACAAGATGGTTAAATTTTAGCTATGAAATCTTAGATACAATCGGTGCATCGCACGAGTTGAATAAACCAAAAATAACCCCGGAGCAACATTCGGGTTAGTAAAGCCTCATTTCATATAACTAATTTCATAGACTAAAATAAAAGGACAATAACAATAAAAAAACATATAAACTTCTCTAAAAGGCATTTAAATTCTGTCATCTGCTCATTCAACCGTCTGCCCCAACATTACGTACAAAACACGTAGATATTCAACCAAAGACCGTGCACATCGCACGAATTGGATAATGCCTCGTAACATAAAATTTAGAGTAATTAATAGAGAATTCGATGCAATTAATATACGTAATTAATGCTTATATGCAGTCCAAAGGGCGTCATATATCCAAACACATTATATAAAAATGCAATTACCTCGTGAGCTCTACTGCTCTTGCAGTCAAGATCTTGCTATGTTTGCTCTATATTCAGTTATTTATGTCCTAATTATACTTTTAGGCCCACATGTAAATAAATAAACATAAATTTTTATGTAACTTTCACTTAGTTATGTTGATAATTATTTGTTTTCCTAAATTTCCGCTCTCCTGGAGAAATGATACAAAAGAAAAACAAGTGACAATACTTAAATAAAGAGAAATTTAATCATATTACAATAAGTATGTCATGCAATTTCAATATTCTCGTAACCTATATATTTTTCAAATTTATACGTAGTCAAGAGGCTTCAAATTTATGCTTCAGCAACATAAACATTCTATCATAACATCCCTTTGACATAATTATTAATATATCATCATATATATTGAAAGATTAGGTTTTAAAAATTGATTGTGGAGTATTAATGACACTATTTTTGAAGTGAAAATATATAGAGATTAATGTCATGACATCACTAATTGATTGGAGTATTAATGACTTCAATTTTAAAGTGAAAACTCATTCATATCAAATAGCTTTTACAAGAATTGCAACCATATGTATTAATTCCTTTCATATTGTGTCAAATTTAATGAGGCAAATATTAATTGCCTAAAGTTATCAAATTCTTTTCAAGTCTCCTTCATTTAATCATTTGCTCCTTTCATTTGCCTTCAAATAAATGCACAAACCCTTCAACCACCATCATTTGATATTATAAATAACACCATTCAAGAAAGAAAAGATAAACTGTTTGTTTGAATGGTCAAAGCTAGAATGTAGCAAAGCATTTGGAGAATTCACCCAAGACATGGTTTTACAAACCTGTATTATGGGTGGATGTGATCATTTACATATCCCAGAAGTTGGCGTATCACGAGCCATCCGTGCTATGAGAGATCGTAAAGGTATTATGAGAGAGGAGTCTGACTAGCTCAATGTACATTTATGATCTCGCATGTGATTTTCTCCTTTTCATACTTTTAAAAGATTCTAAGCATTTGCACCATGCTACATGTTATTAAGGATGCGGGCGCGATCGATGCAACTCCCAAAAACATCAACGGGTATACAACCCCGACAACAAAACTATAGTCCATCTTACAAATATGGCTTCCGAAAGAGAAGAAGATTATTTGTACGTAGGGTTACCCATAGCACAAGGATTTGTTGAGGATATAGCAATTGTGGATTTAGATCCTGCTACTAAAGAAAATATGCAGGTGTGTGTTTGTGTTCATGTAATTGTTGTGTCCTAAATAGGATTGAGTGTTGGATGTAATTGCGCTTCAAAGTCGTGGATGTGATCAATGTTTGAGTAAAATAAATTAGTTGAACATTGATCGACTTATGTGTCCAATTGTCATCGATGAATGAGACTAGATATATGTGTGTTTTGAATACTAACCAATTGGCATGTCTACGTGATAAAAATTTATGGATGAAAAGAAGTTTGAATCTGAGTTTAGAAACTCAGAAGGGTACTTGCGGATTAACAATTAATCATTGAGATGCCATTGATGTGTTTGGGGGAAGATTTTAAAAAGAAGTTTGAATCTGAGTTTAGAAACTGAGAAGGGTACTTGCGGATTAACAATTAATCCCCACTCGAAAATACAGAATGAAGCTTTTTAGTTGATTATTAATGGTGGAATTATGGGGAAAAAAATTCTGTTAAGGGTGGGAGCAATAGCATCAAATATTATCAGTAAGTTGTAAACATGAAAATTGTGAGACATGTAATGGAAGGTGTTGCTATTCTAAGGCGTATTGGCGTAATATTTATAAGAGATATCTGTTTGCATGACAATATAATTTTTATCGACTAATATAAAAAATTATGCACGCACATAAGTCTATACATGAGCTACATTTTATCCTTGGTATTTCAGAAATGTGTGTCTTAAAGATTTTTAAAGATGATTTTCTGGGATATAAAGGAAGGGGTTGACACTCTACTAAAAGTGATAATACGATTCAAGTAACATTTTAATGATGTTCTGGAAATATACATGAGTACCGAATTTGTTATCCTCATGAGAGGCTAAAAAAAGTATTTTTATTTGCTTGATATGTAGTCAAATCAACGAAAGAAAACATCACATGTTTTGGTGAAAAATGTAACCCATTATCTAAAACTTACACTACAAACATTTTAAAAATAAAAATACACCAAGACAACAACAAGAAATAAACTATAAACTCAACAAAATGGTTACATTTATGTAAACATTAACGAAATACTTAAAACAATCAACAAAGATCTCTCATGGCAAATCTTTAGTTATAGATTGTTGTATATTCGCAATTTACACAAACATTACGCGATGAACACTTAGATACAACATTTGTGCATCGCACGGATCAGTGAGTTTTAGTACATCTGATTTGAACAGATAAACTAAAAGAGTTTGCTAAAATAACAAAATTCGACATATTAAAAATATCATCTTGAATAATGAATATAAAGGAAAAAGTATATAATTTTGTCTCGAAGTCATTTGTAAATTATAATAACCAAATAAAAAAAGTTGATTTTTAGGCATAAGAAGAATGTAAAGAAAACCCCGATTTACCACTCCAGTTAAGCACAAGAAAATTAAGACAAGCGTGTTTCAAAGCAACTCACAATAAGAAAAAAACAATGAGGTTGATACTATCAATAAGTGATTCGACAACATCAAATGTTACTACACATTTGCCATCATCATCTTCTAACAATGATGCAGATTGTTAGGTGATGAAAGATGATTACGGCAGTCATTACGAAGGCCAAAAGTAGTTAAATTTGCAGGTTTACCTTTTGCAACATTAGGAAGATATTACTTAACTACAATAACGAGTTATGGAGAGTGCATTTTTGTATCATTTATGATATATGAAATGCATATTAAGACGAAAATATTATACATATATTGATCGATCTTAATATTGGTCGAAATTATAACTACGGAATTTCGTTAAAATATATAAACTAACACAATTGATATACAAAAACTTGGGAGAAATAAATGGACAATGGGCCATATCACATAACAAAGCCTAATTACTTTGTATTGAATATGGGCCTTTTAAGACCAATACTCTATTATGAAACATCAAGCACGTATCAACTAAAATAATCCCAATACATTACATATAACTAATTATATAAAACTTATATTACAAACATTAAAAAAAGGCTATAATCTTCTCAAAAAGTAACAAACAAAATCCGACGCAATCTTGATAACAAGTATTCAACCATCTGCACCAACATCACGTCCAAACCACGTACATATTCAATCAAAATCACAGCCGGTGCAACGCACGGGTTCGTAAAGCCTCGTTTATATATAAACATTGCATTTTCGATAATATTTATATTTTATATTTGGTTCTTGTCGGTTGATTAGAATAAGGGGAAAGAAAGAGTACAAATTTGAATTCGTCAATATTTTATATATATTGGAATTTAAATAATGTAAGGCCTGGTAATAATGGAATAAACATACATTTTCATTCTCAGTAAATTACAGTTATATATTCTATAATTTATATTTCTGAATTAAAAATTCAATATATCATGCAAAAGGAAGCAGGATAGGTACGCATTGTTACAAGGATAGGTACGCATTGTACTTGATCAGTCCACGAAAATGAACTGAAAAAATCCTAATTTTTGTTTTCACTCTCTTATTATGTTATCGGTGATTGGAGATATGATAAAAGAAATTGAGTTTTGGTCCCGTCGTCAGCCAACATGATAATACTCGTGGATAGCGCTGTCAAAAAAATCTGATATCCGTCCGAAATATCTGTAACGTATTCGGAAAAAGCGAATATTATCTGTATCCAAAAAAAAAATGGATACGAATATTATCCGTATCCGAAGATTCCGGATACGGATATGGATATAGGCGCATCCGTATCCGAAAATATCCATATCCGAAATTAATTATATATAATATATATTTTTAATACAATTTTAATATATAACTATAAAATATAAGCATGCTACTCTCAATAATACTTTGTCACATGTCTTCATTCTTTATTTCTCAATATTAAAATATAAGCATGCAGTATAAGTTATAAATCAGGTCAGCTAGCCCAAGTGGTATTGACTAGTAAGGAGAAGGAGCTTCACCAGTGTTCAAAACTCTCCTCCTGCATTAAATTTTTAAAGATTAAAAAAAAAATGGCGGATACATCCGTATCCGGAGCATCCGCCGGATATTATCCGGATATCGGATACCTCTACTAAATGCCGGATCCGGATACAGATATGGCCATATCCGGCTCCGTATTATCCGTTTGACAGCCCTACTCGTGGAAAATAATATCAAACTAAAGTGATAGTTTAAATTCTCAATTTCATTTAAAGAAATATATATTTATGAAAGATGGACCAGATCTTGATACCCGACCTATACAAATCAGTTTTGCGGATAACCAAAAGAACACGTATCCATCATATATAAACCAATTTATTTATTGATTTTTTCTAATCAATGGAAACGGGTCAGCTTATGAAATTTACCACGAATCGAGTACCCGATCCATAAACACCCCTTGCAATTTGCGATTGATACACTTTGAAATCTGCCCATATCTATTTGGACGGGAGTTTTCAGTCAGATGTTAAAGAATATAAAGTTGGATTTGGATGTGTGTGTGTGTGTGTAATTATCGATGTAAAATGACGATCACATAAGACAGCAACAGTGTCAATTTTCTGGTGAACTTTTCTTTGCTTAGGGAGTTCTACAAACTCTAGAAAAAAAAAGTGATTCCCAGCTTCTGTTTGCAAAAAAAAAAAATACTTACTTTATTTAAATTCTCCATTGGGGAAGAAAAGAAGCTGAGAATCACTTTTTTTTTTAGTTTTCAAAAGCTCCCTTAGTTGTCATGGATTCATGCATTTGTCCTCAACCTTGTGGGCTTTTGCTTGAGAAAGAAGGCAGAAATCATACTCTTACTACGAATATGTGGCCGAACAATCGCCTTCTCAGTCGGATTGCCAAACGATCCATATGGGATAACAGGTTTAGAGGCCTCCAAGAGATTCTGCAGAAGAAACTTTACATAATCAAAAAACGTCTCATCTAAAAAAATAAGCAACTTAGTATACATCGACAGCTCATTTTTTGTGAAAAAAAAGCAACAGCAACAGATCATAAGGGAACAGGCTTGAACAGTACCATTACTCGTGAATTCATAATTGTTTTTTGGACAATATACGAAGTCAAATTAGTCGGATTCAGTGTTGTTAAACGCGATATGCGCACTGAAGCGCAAAGGCCTCCTGGAGCATAAGCGCAACGCGATAAGCGCGCTTTTTGAAAAAAAAAAAAAGTTGGAAAAAAATGCATAACAATAAAATTAACATATTATAAGCAAATTAAATTGTCATATGATAACCAGATTCAAACTTAAGGCACAAATAAGAAGTCATGGTAACATAATAAAGTTAGAAATTACAACAAAGTTGAACCGAGCTACCCTCTGACAGTGCCCTTGCCTATTTCTATGCCACGTCTTTATTATCACTCATCTGAAATCAATGTACAATCACTAACTAATTCGTTATGTATAAGATCGAATTATAAGCCGGTACGACAAAATGTCGGGGGTCCGAGCGCCCCATGGCAGCGGGTCTAGGGGCAACGCCTGCTGGGGTCTAAGGGGCGAGCCTTCGCAGTTCGGAAATTTGGATTGGTAACTTAGTGAAAATTTGAATTTTAGAGGAGACTATGGTAAAATTAACAAATTTCGTCAATTTTGGAAACCATCGGGGATGTATCTATTATAAATTGACAAATTTCGTCAATTTAAGGAAGACGCGAGTCATGGATTGTAATTAAGGTTTTATAAGACCCGGATGTATCTATTATAAGTTATAACCCGTTTTTGGCCATTTAAAATTATAAACATTTTTTAATAAAAAGCGCTTTTTCCTCGCATTTGCTCACCGCGCTTAAGCGTGCAGCCGTAAGAGCGCGCCTTTTCAAAACCGCGTCGCATACCTGATGCGACTCCCCGAACCTGCGCACCGCGTCGCTTCGCGCTTATGCGCGCGTTTAACAACACTGGTCGGATTACTAAAAAAAAAACTATAGGTATGACAAAATCATGAGATCGCGTATGTTCGACTGAACTTATAACTTTATCAAAACATCTTATAAAATTGCTTCGACGAGCTCTCTATAATTGTCCGGTAAATTTAATAAGAAAGAGACTTATAAACTATCAACTTATGATACTATGAGCTTATAAGCCGTTTCTTAAAAAAAGAGTAATGATCAAATGTAGAAGCTTATAAGATGTTGTATACAAGCTTAGTCGAACATCGTGCCACCACACATTGGTGAGAAGAGGAACTAAAATATCATGCAAATTCTGACACTTCATGTAGACAGATGAATTTATGGGAAATTAAATGATTCCAAAATAAGCTTGAAGCTGAAAGGCCACACACAAAAACAAAGACAAAGATGGTTACTATACAGGTTTACCAAATTCACTTCATTCTTTGGGAAATCGATACAAAGATAAATGAAAATGAAACTGGGACATATCAGTTTTCTATGAGTAGAATGCTACAATAATATTTGATCCGCCTACTAGGCAATCTACGCAATTTACAACCTCAGCTCTTTTCAAAGTTAAAAACGCTTCCTTAAGGTACTGTTAGACAATTAATCTCACATCTACTAAATCAATAACCATGGACCGGTACAAAGACTTCAGGGAACCTCCAATATAGCCTACTACCGATCCGGTCCAAGTCCATGCTCACTCTCGGACTCTCTCTGCTTCCTTTCTATTTCTAATGCTATCATGGTGTCAAAGCGGGTCGATCTAGACTCCACCATGCCCTATCCTGCTGCTTCTATGCGGACCCTTCTCTCCTATCTCCACGTGCTTGGCCTTCAAACTTCTCTCTCTGAGTCGCACATGAGGGGCCGTAGTAGGCACCATACCCCACATTTACTAATAAATAAACATGGACCAGTATATGGACTTGAGGGAACACTCCACTTAGCACCAATTGGTTTTTAAGTTAAAGCCTCCAATATAGTTTACTACTGGTCCGGTCCAGGTCCAGGTCCAAGTCCAAGTCCAAGTTCACAGTCGGATTCTCTCTACTTCCTATCCAATTCTAGTTCTATCATGTACAAACACCCAAACCGAGGTTTGTATTTTCTTGATAAATATCCCCTATTTAGTGTGCAATTTGTTAAAATAGAAAAAAATTACAATGGAGTATTTGTAATTTTCAAAATAGTAGTTTTTTTTTTGTGTGTGTGTTTAATCCAAAAATTAACACCGGCGTGCAAAAATCAAAGATAGGGAAAGTTCATATCCCTTTTCGAGATGAGCCGACATAAAGTGGAAGTAAAACAAGAATCACTTGAAGGGGAATTGACAAATTACTCGTCGTGTGACACCTAGTGTCTGCATAGCGACTCTTGTTGTGGGAGCAGATTTCAGCCTCTTGTTCTGTTTAGCATCTACTCAGCAAAACAAAATGAGTGTTACAAAGATGAGTACATCGGTAAGGTGAATATAATTCACCAAGGAATGAGTATGAGCTGAACACACCAGATGCTTTCCCATTTATTTTTGAGTCCTGAGCACTGTAGAAAACAAGCAAAATCACTTTTATTTGTGCTGAAGTTATTAGCTAGTCAGTGCAGAGATACAAACAATACACAATTGCCATGATGTCGAAACTAAGATTAAAACTTCCAGGACCAACCTCATAATACCACGTGAGGAGCCTTTCAAGGTCGTTTTGGATTCTGATGCCATATGCCAAGAAAGAGTAGTTGCAGCTTTATTGCCTAAACCAAAGGCATTAAATAGAAGTTAAGATAAAGTCTCCTATATTGTTTTGCAGCTCAATCTAATTACCAACAACGCAGTAAACCATCCACCTGAAGGATAAGGACGACCTCTTGCTTGAACAGATTTCCTAGGATCTGTTTGTATATGTGGACTGAAGTGCACCTTCTTGTTAGATAAATCTAATTAGCGATCGACCAGGAGAGAATATAATGAGAAACTAAAAAGCGGGCCTGAATTTGAATAAGGTAGGGACTAACGTTATTCTTAATCTTACTTGGCAAGGTATAATGTTTGTGATGCCTTGGGATGATAGCTAATAACTGCTGCTGTCTAATACCTTCTTTCTCGGTATATGTTTGACAAGTAAGAAGTTTCTTGCACACATACACACAAAGAAAAATAGTATACTTCAGTATCAACCATGTTTTCTATTACTCGTAAATCTACAATAAGTTAACAAGTTTAAATTACCTGATTTAGACATGTAACTTTCAGATCAATGGATGATATTTCCAACGTTTGTTGCTCAAGAACATCATTCAACTTATAAGCAACCGTACCAAGGTGGTCAATAGCATTGACCAACGCTCGTACCGCATAATCCTTCAAATTGTCCAACAACCTAGTGCAAATAGGACAATAAAGAGAAATAAATATATTTTCTCTCTTTTTTCTCAACCCAAGAGAAGGACAAGCAACGGATAATAATGGAAGACATTCGTCGTTACAAGTAGTAGACTGCCCCAGTCACGACCATCCAAATTCCATTACAAGAAGAACAAAAGACTAACAAAAGACTAGTCGAACACACTCCAGCATAATCTAAATAAAATGAGCTAAATCATAGGAGTATCTCTTAGAAATATAGTTGAGACAAATGAAGTAGAGAAATTGACAGAAGTCTCACATTTGGTTCTGCTCACTGTTAAGATATGATTTTTCGCAATACTCTGCTGCGGAATATAGTTGAGGTCTGAGGTTCTTGAGTTCCTATAGAGATATAATGTGATGAGATCGGTGCATAGAAAATTTTTGCTCACGTAAATAACTACATAAGAGAGGTCACTGAGACAAACTACAATGAACCCATGAATCATCAAAATAAGATTTCATACAAAAAACATCAGAATAACAATGACAAGCAACTTGAGAAATGAATAGATCAAAATTTCTTAATCTGAGGGCCACAGCTGCTGAACCAAACCAAACCAAACCAAACATACCCAGTATATCCCGCGCAGAGCAGGGTCTGGGGAGAGTAAGATGAACGTTAATCTAATTTCCTGTCTCTCTTCTCTTCCAGTCAGACAAAATCAATGAAACTTTATGCAAACCATTAGTCAACCAAAAATAACCAATATAAAATCAAGCCATATAATTCTTCCAAGATCTGATCCTAAATTTTAACACACACACACACACACACACACACACAGAGAGAGAGAGAGAGAGAGAGAGAGAGAGAGAGAGATGTACAAGCCAGATACCTGTAATGCCGTAACAAAACTCCTACTTCTCTCCAACGACAACTCGTCAAACGTCATCGTTTGCATCTGCGCCTCCATCAAAAAAACAAATTCCAATCACATTTCAGCAGAATTTCCAATCACCACAACCTTTATTTCATTATACACACACAAAAAAAAAATACCTTAATTCACTAAAAAAATTCAATTTAGCAAATTTATGAAGCAATAACAAGAGGAATCAAGTCTAGTTAAGGTGGATTTGGACTTGAGCAAAGTATATATATATATATATATATATATATATATATAGAGAGAGAGAGAGAGAGAGAGAGAGAATGTCGGAATCAGGTGAAGTGTGTGTGTCTGTATGGGTGCGGTGGTATCTGTATCAATTCCGGGAAATGCAGCTGTCGTTGTAACCTGGATTGGAAGATAGATAAAAGAGAGGGAAGAAAAGAAAAACGACGTCGTTGTTATAAAAACACACATTTCAATTACTCTTTTGTCTTTATATAGGGTGTGTTGTTGCCCAAAATATTATTCGGACATAGATATTGCTGGAATGGATGGACAACAAACAAGGTGCGAGAGCACGTCTGATGGAATGAAAATGACACAAGGTTTGCCAGGTTTGTTAGGCCCGGGCTTGAATGCTCTCGCGAGATGTTATTAATACCAATACGTTTGAGTATAAATATTAATGTAAGAATGCGATTACAATGAGTGTAAAATATCCTAGTTATCTAGCTGTTGAGTGCTTGCCGGAAGAACTAGAGTTGTTCTGAGTTCTTATTCTCGTTTCTGCCGACCGTCTTAGGATTAAGAGGTTCGGAGAGAGAAAAACCGAGAAATAGTGATAAATCCAAATAACAGTCACAAAGACCAAACAGTGATAAATCCAAATATTTGTGATTGTTAATGACTGTCACAAATATTCTGACTCTCTTAAACAGTCATAAACTTCTACTTTTGATTTCCCTTGATTTTTTCCCACAATAGCATGCTTTTAGTTCTTGTTAATTGGTAATGTTATGTTGGAATGGAGATAATGGAAGTCGAAATGCCTTTACTGAACTTGTATATACAAAGAGGTTTTCATTATTTTCCTTAATACATATTCTAATTGCAGATTATTCGAAGATGTTTAGCTGATTTTTTTTATTGTCTTTGTATGTAGGCTTATGAGAAGAAGACCACTCTAAAATGGCGTTATGACCTTGGAGGAATGAGAAATTTCCAACATGTAAGGGAACTTCCGGCCCCCCACCCTTCTTTATGTTCATGTCCATTTATATTTATTTATTTTGGTTAATGACTGATTTATATATTTTATTTTGTTATTCAGACAAAAGGTGCTCCTGAAACCATTGTCTTAGGAGGCGTTGCTCCACCTGTTTGTTCCACGGATGAAGCTTATGATTCTATTAATTTAACTTGTCAGTTGTTGATATTTTTCAATATATAACTAATACTCTATACTTATTTTATTTTCAATGGGTTGGTTCAGAGTTTTTTTTACATGTGTTAATTTTTAGCATTATATTGTCATTTTTATGTCTTGTAAAAATTAATTGGAGTGTTGTGTGAATACTTTGAGAAATATGTTTGGATTGTATTATGAATTCATTGTGAAAAATGATTAGATTGCATTCAGAGAAAAATGGGGTTTTACTTTTTTTTTTTGTGTGTATTTTTTTCAACATTTGTGACTTCTAAACACAGTCACAAGATAGTCAAGAAAAATGATAATTGTGACTGTCTATGGAAGTCACGAAAGTTGAAATTCGTGACTGACGGTCACAAAAGTGGAAATTGTGGATTCTAATGTGATCATAAATGATATTTGTCGCCATGGAAAGTGGTATTGTTAAGTCATATAAATGAGGTTTTGTCACCGCTTTTGATCGTTTTTGTGATCACAAAAACTTGTGACTGGTGATTTTATGATAGTCCTTTGTGACTGTTTTTGCCATTTGTGACAGTTTTTGACAGTCACAAAATCGTGATTCTGGTGTAGTGTATCTAGTGGATCAATAATATCTAGTAGTTTACATGTAGAGGAAGTGGGACCATACTCCCCCTTAATATATTTCAAATTTATTAGGGATTCATTCCCAATATTGGCTAGTAGTGGTATTAAACGAGAACAAATATTTGAGAACATGATGTGTCTGTATCACCATATAGATAGTTTGCCGGGATATCACATCATCTTTAGGTGCCATTATTGCACATCATTATCAACATGGAGTCGCTACTCCCACATGTCATATTATGTTCATTATTCAAATATAGAGCCGTAGTTCATACGCTTCAGGACGCGGAGTCAAATCTCATACGCGTAATTCCAATCTATAAACAGATTATCATTATATTCACAAAATTCACCCATACCGAGGGTCTGAACTGAATATCATAATGGATTCAATGCTTTCGAATCTTCGTAAATATTACCCATCTCTTCCAGTGAATATCATAAAAAGAATTTATCGAGCTCGACTCGAATGATTAAGGGTGCTAATGTGAAATGGTATCCCAGAAGATATTCGATGGTTGATCGAAGTACAAGTTTGACCATCTGGCGAATTTTCAAATTCATTTAAGTATATGCCAGGTACATGTAAGAGTAGTTTTGCAAAGAAACAGAGAGCAAAAAGATTAGGTGGATGCTATAAATGTGCTCGGTGGATATGTGACATACGATGCAAATCTGTGGAGTTTGTATCCAAAAATCGAGAAGATAAAATAGCATTTATCAAGGATGGATTGAGTAAGGAACCTATCGATCATGATATCCAACAGATTCTTGATACACATCCCAATGGATACGTTCATCGTGAACTAATGGCTTTGTGGATACAATTTAAGGATGAACGAGAACGTTATAGTCATGAAAATTTAGTCTCAAAAGATCTAGTTTGTAAGCCCGTTCGGTCAAAGATGGTATAAGGTAAATAGCAAAATAATGCAAGTTGATGAATATTATTTTTCAATATTTAAATTTCTCGGCTGCCAATCGATAACGTCATTTTCATTGAAAAATACAATATCATATCTTTCGTTTTCTTTTGCAATTTTGTCAAAAAGAAAATAGTAAAAGTAATGACTTATCTGCCGCTCCATTTTCAATGAAAATAGTGAAGTCATTTGTCGTTTAGTAAGAAGTTTGTTCTTTAAATTTGGGATCCACAAATCAGAAAATGTATCTCTCATAAAAGTATTTTGAAAGTCTAGTGTAAAAAGATGGATTTCTCAAAATCCTCATATAGTTCTCATCCAATTAAGACTATATGTATTTTAGGTGGATCCAAACTGATAGGTCATACCAACATATAGATATGGCATATCATTTTGTAAAAGAATTAGGAAAACACAAAATCGATATATTGTATGGTGGGAGTAATTATAGATTTTTGGGTTATCTTTTAGAGGCTGCACAAAATGGGAGAATAAGAGTAACAAGTGCCTTACACCTTCCCATAGTTAGAACCAGTAGTATAAGGGGTTCAACTGGGTTGATGCTTCAAGCACAGTCTGTACATGATAGTTTGATGTATGTGGTGAATAATAGTGATGTCTTTATTGTTCTTCCACGTGGCTATGACACACTCAATGAGATATTTAAGATCACGTCATGGGCTGAGCGGGACTTCCATACCAAACCTATAGGTTTGTTGAATATTAATAATTTCTTCAGCGATTTGCTTGCCTTTCTGGACCAAGGAGTAGATCACAAGTTTATATCTCAACCATCACGAGATATTGTAATATGTTCTGACACTGTTGCTGATCTACTTATAAAGTTTCAGACATATATTTCAGTTAAGAATTTGGAAGTAAAAGCTCATCAGCCACAGAGTATTGGCGCCAAACGAAAAAGAAGTTTATATCCTTTAGATCTTTCATTATAAATCCTGATGCCAGGGGGTGGCAGAGTTACGGAGTTTTATACTCTCGAGATGCACCCCTTCTCCTTTTATGGGTTTCATATGTATTTTCTTTTTCGCGTTTCATATTGTCGAGTGTTTACTGCCTTTCAGCTAGTTTCGATATTTTTACTTCGACTACTTTGTGCTTCTTCCAGAGCAATAATATGATCATTTTTGCTTTTATGCAAATACATTATTCTCATGAATATGTGACATATGCTTCTCGATAAGCATTGTCATGTCGATTGATCCCACCATGTAATATAATCAACATGGGATTTATTGAGCAATCATTTTTCTGTGATACTTTTTCATATCACATGTCAAATGATCCCACCATGCAGTGTATTTGAATGGGATTTTCTTTAATTAATCAGTATTAGCTTCTGGAATCACTTGTTCAATTTTCTCCGTTCGTGTTTAGAATCATGGAGATCAGATATTATTTCCATCAACTGCTTCTTCTTCGAGAGCATTATTTGAATCATTGATCAACTACTTCTTCAGAGTAGGATTTATTTTTATCAATTGCTTCTTCGAGAGTATGATTTAGATAATCGATCAACTACTTCTCCAGAGTAGGATTTATTTTTATCAATTGCTTCTTCGAGAGTATGATTTAGATAATCGATCAACTACTTCTCCAGAGTAGGATTTATTTTTATCAACTGCTTCTTCAAGAGCAGGATCTATGAACCATTCTTGTGGTATAACCAACCACGATGGTGATATATAATATATAAATTTCATATGTAAAACCATCCCTCTTGTGATAATTGAACTCATCACATGGGAGGTATTGTAATTACGAAAAAATAAAATTCGATAAATGTGTGGTTTCAAACCACCACTTTGAGATAAATAAGAGATAAAAATTAAACTGCAAAAATAATTAACTGCTTCTACCAAAGCAGGATCGTCCAATCAATTCCTCAAAATATAGTCATCGTAAAGGTATACGTCGAAATATCGACTGCCGTTAATAGCATGTGTAAGGGTATGTATTCATAAATTTTTGTGGTTTCCGGAGTTTGATATTGATTCGTATATTGTAATAAATTTAATAATAACATATATGAAAGAAGTTAACACTCATATCAATATTAGTGTCAAATTGAAGCTCTCTTAAAATGGGTCACAGTGGTATCAAGAAAAATTAATTCTGATATCATATGTATCTTATATTTAAGAGAAACCAGATTTATAATTTAATGAATTAAAAGAATATTTTATTTTGTTTATTTTTCGTACTCTTGGTTTCTTTCCCGTGACTTCTTCCCCCCTCCCTTTTTTTTTTAATTTACTTCGTTACTTTTTCTTTTGTTTTTAGTGTTTCAACTTCCATCTTTTGCTCCCAGCCTTATTATTCTTCCGTAGGGCTGGGCAAAACAAACCGGCCCGCCCGCCCCGCACCGCACCGCACCGCAAAATAGCGAGGCGGGGCGGTTTCAAATGTTGATTTCGCCCCGCCCCGCACAAAACCCGCACCGCACCAAAATTGCGGGGCGAATGCGGTTTTATTTTTTTCCCAACCGCCCCGCAAAAAACCACCCCGCCCCGCATATAACAGGGGAAAACACTTAAATATTTATATAAATATTGTATTTGCCCCGCCCCGCCCCGCCCCGCAAAACTATGATTTTGTGCGGTTTTCAATATCAAAAATGCCCCGCCCCGCAAAAACCCGCACCGCACAAAAATTGCGGGGCGGATGCGGTTTTACCTTCGCCCCGCCCCAACCCGCCCCGCCCCCAGCCCTATTCTTCCGTGCCATTTTCTTATTCACTCCTCCATCTTCTTTCTTCCTTTTCTTAATTTTTTTTAAAAATATGATAGTAACAAATATAAACATACACAGTACCTTACACACAAAGATGGATGTAGGTAGCTTTCATTCGTCGGTCAACGCTGCTACTACCGTTGGTTTGCTTTGGTAGACGGCGGCCGGAGGCCTCCCTCGACGGGCCTCAGCCATCATTGACCAAAAAGTCAAACTTGCCGGATCGGTAACCGGGTGGGTGGCGAAGGAGCGCCCCGAATAGACGAAACTGTCGGTGGTAGTGCACCACCACGTCGAGACTGGTGTTGGCCGGAGTTTGCAAAAATGTCGGCGGCGCACTATGTGCAAATGGAGGTATATTCCGGAGCATATTGGAGGGGCAAATGACGTCGGAATTGTTTGAAATTTTAAGGGTATGTAATTCATGTCGAGATGAAGTGAAAGTCGGCGACCATTTCCGGATCAAAAGTTGGACGCGCCCACACTCGTCGGCCGAGCGGAAGCTATTGTGTGTAAGAGAAGAGAGAGAAATATGACTAAATGCCACACTTCAATAAGTTCGTGTTTTCTCCTAACTACTTGTAATTTCATGTCATAAGCTTCTGTAAAACAGTCCCAGCTTAACATATTTAAAACAATGTGGAAATCAGAAATATTTGGTTTATATCCACTCTGTGTGCAGCCTTTTTTTTTTTAATCTAAATGGCCAAGGACAGCTCACACGGTGGAGCAGAGATTGGAGGTGGAACCGGAGGATTTGAGATTAGACCCGCCGGCGGTGGTTGGTCCAAGGTGTCCGGATGAAACTTTGGCAGAGGATTCCCGTGTAGTATGGTTTGGATGAAGATCACGTGGATGTTTCTTATGAGTGTTCCACCCGTGTTGACTTTATAGCTAGTTTGTTTTCACAAATTGGAAGATGATATTGGTGAAGATGAAAGAACAAGAATCGAAATTTTTCTTTGTAGAGATATCTTGAGATTTTTGAAATAATTCGATTTCTGATACAGAAGTTCATCCAGGGAATGCAATTGTAGAGCATACTTTCATCATATTACTCAAATGATTAGAGTCGTGCTGATAACGTGTTATAAAATCGAAATATCGTACCGAGAGAATTTAAAGAGAGAATAAAGAATGATTCTCAAGTGTGTTTTTCATTAATAACTGAAGTCCTATTTATAGAAAAACATCAGATGGCACAATCATAATTATATAATTATATCAAGGGTATAATAATTATTGAAAAGTTCCTCGTATATTACGACACCAAGTAGGAAAAGAAAATTGTCTCACTTAATCATATTTTTTTAACTCAGATAGCATTTCATGGCTCTTTTAATATCGTCGCCTGGAATTTCATCTCTCGCCGTGAGGGAAAGGCCGGCGAGAATATTAATCAGAACCAGAAGAACAAATTTTAGGTTTAGTGTTTGGTCCGGCGTGAAGGACTTGGAGAATGAGGTTTTGAAATTGAGGGGTGATTATAATTATGAGGATACTGTGAGGTGGTTGTACGAGCAAGTGAAGCAGAGTGAGACGGCGCCGTTTTCAGCTAACAAGACTAGGACTCGGAGGGATAAAGAAGGAAAGAAGCAGGATTATTATCTGAATACGGGTCATGCGATTCGGACCATCCGGGAGGAGTTTCCGGAGCTTTTCTACAAAGAGCCAAGTTTTACTATCTACAGGTATGTAATTTTTTTTTTTTTTTTTGTTATTAATTTTGTAAGTGCTGTGCTTGGTTGAGTTTGCTATCTAATCCATCTTAATATGTGGCCGATGGATTGGTGTAAGGGGCTGTTTACCAATTCTGTCATTAAGATCGGAGTGGAATAAGCTATCTGTTTGGATTATGCTGTCTGTCTGGATAAAGATAAAATGCTGTTTACCTGCATTGCTGAATCAACTCTCTGAATAGCAGAAATGACCATTTTACCTTTCATGTATGAAAAAATGTATTATATATGTATATCCAAAATAATTCAAACACTATGCAATTACAAATTGCACAACATCATAATAATATAGAACAATATGTAGTTATAATTAAATATTGTTCAGCCTCATACGAATAAAAATCTTAAAATTAGCTATTTGTCATTAGTGCATTCGCAATATCGTCACGCAAATTAATCATGTATTGTGTGTTAGCAGCATTCCAATTTGATCCATCTAGTGTCTCGTCTCCACTCCTTTCGGGGTCTTCATCGTTGTTATAGATAGTGTCCTCGCTTGCCTCCATAAATAGTTCATCTTCAATATTAGATTTTCTTATAAAATTATGTATCGCACAACAAGCAATCACCACATTTATTTCCATTTGTTTTAGGATTGGGAACCTTGCTTTCAAAACACCGTAGGAACGTGCAATAACATTCCTAAGTTGTGCATGCGCATGATTAAATTTTTCTTCTCTAGTCAAAGCACGTCGGCGTCGAAAATCTGCTAACCAATACCTTGTGTTACGATATTGAGCCAAAAACCCACGAGTGTTAACATATGTGGCATCGACGAGATAATATCCGTAATAATTCAAAAAAATTGGAAACTTCAAATATTGTAAGAAAAAATGTACAAATCATAAATGAAATGATGCATACCTTGTGGTGGAAATGGAAAACCGGATCTCGGGTTAAAAGCAACATCCCTTAACAATCTGGAATCATGTGCTATGCCTTCCCATCCGGCCCAAATAAAATATGAATATCATATTGAAGTCACAAATTCCTAAAACATTTTGATAGCATCGACCACCTCCTCTTCCTCTATAAGCAGTTTGATGACTGGCCGGTATGATTGCATGTACGAGAGTCCCGTCCAATGCACCAATTGCGCCCTTCATTACATGAGAACAAAATATTATAACACTATATAAAGATGTGAAAAATTAGTAGGAAGCTTTCAAAATGAAACATACCGGAAATATAGCTCTCAAACGTCTTTGTTGACTTGACATATTTGAGGTTGAATCCGGGAGTGTTGGCACTATGATTTCTCTTGCAAAATTCATCATTCCTCTAAGCACTTCATGAAAGCATTTATGAACGGTTCGTGTGGAATGTTGGAATCTCCTTTTAATCACTCTATAGTTCATTATGTCCGATCATTGTCAAAAACATAGCCATCTTCTCCTCAACGATTACTTGTCTACCATCTTTCACCCAATTTTGTTGTTTGAAATAATTACATAATTGAATATATGCATCACGAGAAATACGCATCAATTCTTGACATTGAATGCTTGGTCCATTTAATAATTCTTGTGTATATGCATATCCACTCATAGTCGAGGTATTGTCACGTATCCTTTCTATTCTTCTTAAATAGTCTCGTTTTCGCCTCATATACCAAATCAGTATAATTGCCACCAAAATTTTTTGAGCGTGGGTCAACATTTCTATCAAAAATACAATAGTTCAAGTTAAAAAACAACATTGAAGATCAAAATAACATTCCGATATATGTATCAAAAATAACAACACAATAGTAAATATCAAAATATCATATATTAATCATAAAGAACCACCAAACATCGAAAGAACCATCAAACATCATTCAAGTATTATGAAAAT
The DNA here is from genome assembly GCA_033398695.1 of Orobanche coerulescens. Classification (NCBI taxonomy): domain Eukaryota; kingdom Viridiplantae; phylum Streptophyta; class Magnoliopsida; order Lamiales; family Orobanchaceae; genus Orobanche; species Orobanche coerulescens. The sequence continues at coordinate 11,899,391 of CM065815.1, read as the reverse complement.
AACATCAAACATCACCAAACATCGAAAGAACCATCAAACAACATTCAAGTATTATGAAAACAACATCAAACATCATCAAACATCTAAATAACATCCCAATACATGTATTAAAATCCCCATTTCACTTCATTTGAACCCTATTTCACCCACTGTCCTAATCCACTCCGCTGCAAAGTCAAGGGGTATGGCCATCCAGCCCTCCCTATTTTCCTTGTTATTAATAACAGCCATCCCAATACGTACTAACAGATCATTTCTTGGTAAGTCAAGCATCATTAATTTCTCAAAATATTTTTCGTATGGGTAAGGCTCAAGATTGTTGGGGGTGGCAGTGTCTAACACTTTTAAGGAACTTTAGAATCTCCTCATCTACATCTGACTGCTGGATAGCCTTTCTTTTATTTCGTTTCACTCCACTACTAGATGCACAAGGTGTAGACGATGTAGGTGGCTTTGAACTTGAAGTTTCCACTTCCTCAGTGTTAACAACAACAAAGGGCTCCATTGTTGGCTCAGGGTCCTTTGATGATGATCCATAACTCGTGATGCCCGTGCCAACAGATCCCTCAAAGAGTTGTGCACACAACTCTGGAAATGGAAGACAAGTAGTCCTCAACGATTCAACATATCTATTACCCTTCATTAAAGAAAAATATATTTAGTAACTATATAAAGAACATAGGATTGTAAAATTTAAGGTAAGAAAATGACTTCTATCTCCAATGCCCATTCTTCGGGAGTCATGTTAAAGGTGTTTGTTGAAGGATCATAGAAATTTCCTATTTTATTTTTCAACTTAAGCCATGCCCCGTATTTCCCCTTCAAATAATCCCAATGATTCCGCATTTGCTTATGATCAACAATGAAGTTATGAGTGGTTTTGAGAATATTAGCAACATTCTTCCATGATTGTGGTTTTAGACTACCACCTTCCTTTCCATTCATGCTTACTTCATGTATACAACATTCAAGAAACGTTTTATCAACGTTTAAATCCTTCCATATGGCCCTAGGTTTTCGTATTTGTTGAGTTTGGGCCATTTGTTCCTTTCATATGTACAGAACAGCAAACTATGAAAACTCATTAGTAAAAAGAGCAGCAAGGTAAAATTGGACTGAAGACAATGAAAACTTCTACGGTTGATTAGTGAAAAGAAACCAATTTAGCTAATTACCCAAGAACAAAACACAGTTTGTCCATACACATTTTTGCTAAGCACAAATTCCCCAATCCCAACTATGGAACGCATTTCTCCAAAATATCTCCCACCTATATAAGAAACACAAGAAACGAAACGGACGAGCAGATCTTCCTGAATCAGTTGGGCAGACATTTTAATACTACGCAGTTAAAATAAACAAGCAATCCCCAAATTCAATATGTGAAGGAATCACCTCATTCATCTCATAAATCTCAACTGAAATACACACATATGACATATGCAAAAATTTGTGAATATATGAAGGCAACTTTTCATAACTCACGTGTGTGTGTATTGAACCATATTTAACCATCGGTTGTTCCGGGTAAAAAGATCGTCAGACTACACCGGAAACCTAAAACAGTTTAAGAAAATGGCCGACCAAGAAAATTAACAAATTAAGCACCAGATCTATCTATCAGTTTTGTCTAACAATACAAAGTCAACACTAGGATCTTATGTGTAAATCATCAGAATGCAACAAGTCGTACCTGGAGGTGAAGCACCGGCTACGAGAAAAAGAAGAGTGGCGTTGATTGGAAGAGCAGGGACGAGAAGAGCACCGGGGGTTTGAGACCGTAACGAGAGCAGCGATGATGAGAAGTACCGGCGACGAGAAGCCCCAGGACGGGAAGAATCGGCGACGAACACGATGTGGAAGCAGTGGAGAAGTCACGGGGGAAAGCAGTAAATTTTTTTTTTTGGTAATGAAAGCATAGGGTTTGATTGATGGGGGATAATGTGTATTTTGTGTGGAGGGTAATGTAGTCATTTGTTCTATTAAGACCACAGCTTACCGATTAAGGAGCATGCAGATCACTTTCTCATTAAGCTGCTGTCTTATTGATTAAGCCTTTGGTAAACACATTATCACCTGTCCGGAGCTTTTCTACAAAGAGCCAAGTTTTACTATCTATAGGTATGTAATTTTTTTTTTGTTATTAATTTTGTAAGTGCTTAGGTCATGTTCCATGATGTATGTGTTGATTTTACAATATCAATCACGTATTGTGACATGACAATAGCAATTATCTCAAACTCATCGCCGTCTCATGATATTTTCCATATAAATGGAAAAACCTATGATGTTGACGGTTTTGGAATTTCGTTCTATTTCTCCTACATATAAAGGTTGCGACAGGAAGGGCATCCGGCGTAAAACTTTGCCACTTTGTTATTTGCATGAGTTATGGTGTTAATTTTAGACAATTAAACGACACTATAATCTTCATGCCACCGACCCCAACATAGTTGGGATTAAGGTGCTGATGATGATGATGATGATGATTAATTTTGTAAGTGCTGTGCTTGGTTGAGTTTGCTATCTAATCCATCTTAATATGTGGCCGATGGATTGGTGTAAGTTTGTGATGAAGTTTCACTTGTCAAGAATTGTTGATGAATGCATTAGTAGATCATCATCATCAACAAGTTCAACTGACTGAATCCCATCCGTGATACGAAGATTGTAGCATTAATTAATGGTTCAAAAGTAGTTAACATAATAAAGTCATGCAAGAAGCAAAAGAGCAAAGTTTTACGGCGAATGGCCTTCCTATCGCAACCTTCATACGAAGGAGAAATGAGATGAAACTCAAAAACCGTCATCATCATATTTTTCCCACTTGCATGGAAAATATCGTGAGATGAGGATGAAAATGATAAATCATTAGAGCCATGGAGTTTAGGTTGGTTTTGCATGGTGTCATGCTCAAACATTTGAGGAGTGTTTGCAAACTGTGAAATAAAAGAGAACGAGAGAACGATGAATGATTGAGACTTTGAGAGAAAGATAATCTCTATATCAGTTAAGTTACAATGGCTGTATGTACAATATATTTTATTGGTGATGTACTCCTTTGTAGCCTAGCTTCTAACTGATATAACTGACTCTTTAACAAGCCGTGTAACTAACTTTTAACAAACTGTGTAACTAACTCTCAGCTGTCGATGATATTTGTTGGTTTGTGGTGATCCTTTACAACCCCTGCAAGTGGAGCATGGATGTCAGTCATGCCTAACTTGAATAAATTGTTGAAAAAGATGAGGTGGTAGGGATCTCGTGAACACGTTTGCAAGTTGGTGAGTATAAGAAATATGGATCGCTTTGATGAGACCAACTTGTATATTTATTCACTATCGAAATGGCAATCCAGTTGGATGTGTTTAACAATATTTCATGTACTTTCATGGTGGCATAGATTTTGAAAAATGCAGAAGGCAGACCGACTGTCGGTGTAGATTGTTGTCATCTCAGTGTTGGGAATTTGAAGTTCTTGAATGGGGTAATTGTTGGAATATTTTATTCCAAATATTCATTATCGAGTTTTGATGATTAGTTGTTAAACAAAAGAAAACAACAAGGAAGCAAAACAAAACAACAAAGAAGACGAAGTCGCTCGAATCAGACAGAAAAAGTCATCTGATCAGCCAAGATGGGAAAAGTTACCTGATACGTGAAATAGCCACCTGATCAGCTAACATACGTAACGCAGAGTATATAACGTACGTAATCTGAGGACGCTTAACGTACGTAATGCAGGATGGCATAACGTACGTAATGAAGAGTTTGAATCAGAATTCAAACTATATGACCCTTGTGACCTCATGGCACACATCATCATATCAACGAATATTTTGACTATATATAACGTACGTAAACGAAGTTTACATAACGTATGTAATGACGAAGACAAGAGCTACTGGACTGATTTGCAGTATAGATAACGTACGTAACAATAGTGAGCTAACGTACGTAACGAGCTTAACGTACGTAAAGGGAGAGCAGTAACGTACGTAAGGAAGGCAAATGTTGCTAACGGCTAGTTGAGGCTTTGGAGCCTATAAATACCACTTCCTATGGTATTGAACCAACAACAACTTCAAGCAATCGAGATATTGATCAGATATTGTTATACATTCTATCGTTGTTGTATTTGAGCTTATATTGATTAGAGTTTGAGTGTTATGCACGATAACTCATACACGAGAGGAAAAAGAAAGGATACGATTCGATTCGGTGTTATTAGGATCAAGGATCCGGCATTATTAGAATCGCAATCTATATCCACGTGAGGTTTGTCTAGTACCCATAGAAAGCTAGATAGGTTGATTCCTTGTCCGATAGAAAAGGAAAACGGTTTAACTTGGACCGACAAAAAGACAAGAGTGTGTACGGTTTATCCCGGACCGATAGAAGACGAGATTGTAACGGTAATCCCTCGACCGATTGAAGAGAGGTGCAGAGGTTGATCTTTAGCCTATTGAAAAAGATACCGAAGAGAGGACGTAGGCACGTTTGGCCGAACCTCTATAAATCCTGTATCGATTTATTTTCCGCACCTTTAAATACGCTTCCTCACAATAGCGCGTATACCGAATCCTGCACCAACAGTAATGTATTCATTTAACTTCACAAGTGGTGGATGCTATGGCCCTCTGTTCAGCTGAAAATGAGGAGCTGTGGGCTGCTTTTTTAGCTTTCCGACACTTCTTCTTGTATCCGGACATTTGGCCAAACCAGCATCACTAAAGCCTCTTAAACCGTAGAGATGAAGTAGCTGGATATGACAGAATTTGCCTTTATGTACGTTAGAATTCTTTGTGCAGCAGTCAGAAGATAAGTGAGATTTGGTAGGTTGAGACTTGAACTCGCTCAAGGTTTGAACACTATAGGATATATCAGGTTTGGTGATGGTGAGATATAGTAGCCTTCAAATGGGTTCCCTGTATAGAGCGGCATCTTCTAGAATTATCTCCGCATCTGAGTTCTGCCTTTAAGTCCATTGATGTGCTGGAGGGCTTTGAAGTTTGAACTAAGATAACCTGCTTCATTTTAAATTATCAAGTGCATATCTCCTTTGGCAGATGGTTGTTCCTTTGGAGGACATTGCCACTTCATCACCTGATATATATTTCAGTGTGCCAAGATTTTTGATTGTGAAGGTTTTATCTGCTTCATTTTAAATTATCAAGTGCATATCTCCTTTGGCAGATGTTTTTTTTTTTTTTTTTTTTTTATTTCATGTTATCTTTTAATTTATTTTTCAGGATTTTTCATTTTTTTTTTTTTTTTTTTTTTAACATTCATTCTCTTTTTTGTATTTGCTTTTTTCTCTACTTTTTCCCTCTTTTTTCCTTTTATGTTATTTATATAACGATTATTGACGGTTTCAAAGTTTGATTCATGTTAGCCGACCCCAAATCATTTTGGGACTAAGGCTTAGATGTTGTTGTTGTTGTTGTTGTTGAAGGTTTTATCTGCAGGTACTTTGATTTCTCCAATGTGTGTAAGGTTGTTACCAGCTAAGATAATATCATCCACATACACACATAAAGCAGTTATAGAACTAGAGGAACTTTTTATAAAAAAAGAGCTATCTGGTCTGTACTGAGTAAAACCAAGATTCAGAAGACATGAGGTATGTTTTTTAAACCATTGTCTAGAGGCTTGTTTAAGGCCATAAAGACTTTTGATAAGTTTACAAACTCTTGTGTCTCAAGTTTAGGAAGATAACCAGGTGGAGGTTGCATGTAAACCCCCCTCATTCAAGTCCCCATGGAGGAAAGCATCGTTACAACCAGTTGACAGTTGTAATTTTTGCATCAGGAGAGAATATATCAACATAATCTAGACCTTCCTTTTGAGTGTAGCCTTTGGCTACACGTCTAGACTTAAACTTTTCTAGAGAGCCACCAGATTATATTTTTACTTTATAAACCCACTTTTAACCAACATATGTTTGCCTTGTGGTAAACCAGTAAGGATCCATGGATTTTTTTTTTCTCAAAAGCTTTTTGCATGCTTGATTGTAAGTGTGAGGTTCTGTGATTTGACTCATAAAAGCTGTGAAATCTCTATGCTTTTGTGATAGCTGAGCAGTGGAGAGATAGTCAGTATTAGAAACCACAGCCGTTCCTTTTCTTCATTAGAAAAGAATCTCGAAGCAGGTTGCTCGGCTAACATAGCCGTAGGGTCTGTAGGATTAAGACTGTAATTTAGAATTTTTGAGACTTCTTTGTGTTTCTTCTTGCAGTAAAAGGGAGTAAACACGGGCCAAAGAAGGCGAAGCAATGTCGAGAGCAATTGACTTCGCTCCTGAGCATGTGACTCATGCAATTCAACACGAAATTTAGTAACCGAATAACTCTGCTGAGTATTGATCATAAGAGTTGAAATATTGCATGAGCAGTCAGGAGCATTTGACGATAGGTCTGACACCAACTTATTCATACCATAACCCTTTGATATCATTATAGTACACAGCAATAATATTGTTACATTGAGAGATGGAGCTTAAAAAGATTTATCAAGATGAAAGACTTGTGGTTCTTCACTGCGAATATACATCGTCTTCGTTCCATCCTAGAGCACTTTTGCTATGCAGAAGTAAATTGTAGCAGGCTGTGGCGAATATCGTTGGAAATAGAGTTCAAGATCCAAGAAAGAGTACCAAATTATGGGCGCTTTGCCATCAGGTATACAAGATAGAATTGGAAGAAGATAGCAATGTTAGGGAGCCATCAAGAACAACAGATTTGTTTTTCACATTCAAGGCCATAGACACGGCCCGACTCCAAGAAACATAATCGTGGCCGGTGAACGGATCATAGGCGATACGGTGCTGGGATTGTCGCTGGGATGTAGATAGTACCGCAAAGTGAAATCCTCTGCAGGAATAAGAAACGCGGAGGTTCAGCAGAAACATCATCAGACGTCATTTTTTGAGGAAAATACAGAGGAATCTGTAATGCTAAGTATGGGCACAGGGATTTGCAGGGTATTGGCCGAGGCTAAGACTTCGGTTAACTACCCGAGAAAGCTTCTGAGTCTGCCCCTGTATTTGAGTGTATGGAGACCAATAGAAAAGATTTGAGTTGCTAACTTGATATGCAAAGGAACTACAATCAGTAGACGAAGAATAACCCGAAAACTGATACCATGTGAAATAAGAGAGAACGAGAGAGAATCTTGAATGAGAGAGAGAAAGATAATTTCTAGATCATTATAATGTGATCTAGTAAATTAGAATGGCTGCGTCTTCATATTATATGTATAAAGGGGATGGACATCTTTGTAGCTTAGCTTCTAACTAATATAACTTATTCTTAAACAAACTGTGGGCAATAATCTTTTTCGGTTTGTTGTGATCCTCGACACAAACAACAACAACATCTAAGCCTTAGTCCCAAAATAATTTGGGGTCAGCTAACATGAATCAAACTTTGAAACCGTCAATGATCGTTACATAAGATCCTCGACACAAACTCTAAAAAAAAAAAGTGATTCTTAGTTTCTTGCTGTGAAAATGCGAGCAACTCAACAACTATATTTTACATGAATAGAGAAGTGGATAGTTTTCTGCAGTTCTTGATAGCAACCATAAATTGGATCCGAAGCCGACTATTCCTCCAAAATGGATCCAAAATTGGTGAATTTAAAAATTTGTCATATTTGTGCTGAATGCTCATAAAAATGTCTTTGCACATAACCATCCTGCAATTCAAAGGTTTTCATTTTCTTTACAAGGAGGTTGATTGAAATGCTTATCTTTTTCCCACTGTTCATTCTTGTTTATATTAGGTCTATGGTTGCGTGCTGCATGACAATTGATCAAGGAATAATATACAGGATATTTTCGTAATTTTTTATTTGCCTGCTAGAAAAGAATGAATATGCGCAAAATGAACTTTTCCAACCCTCATTATTCGTTCTGTCTTGTATAGGGACGATATTGTCTTCAAAGATCCACTCAACACTTTTTCTGGTATAGAGAACTATAAGTCGATCTGTTGGGCTTTACGATTTCATGGAAGGATTCTCTTTAGAACCTTGTGGGTCGACATTTTAAGCGTGAGGCAGCCTGTGGAGAACGTGATAATGGTTCGCTGGATTGTTCATGGTATTCCTCGCATCCCATGGGAGTGTTATAGCAGATTTGATGGTACCTCAGAGTACAAGCTTGATAAGGACGGGAAAATCTACGAGCACAAAGTCCATAATATTGCTCCGAATGGACCCCAACATCTCCAAGTGTTGGTTGTGGATCAGTTAATTCAGTCGATGGGGTGCCCTTCTACACCCAAACCAACTTATTTCTTCTCATCCTCTTCAACTACGGATATCGTGTTTTTAATGAATTTTTCTGCTGTTAAACGCTATTTGGCATCTGTTGTAACAAGATTCCTGAATCTGATTCATCTGAAGCCGAATCTTAATCAATCACGTGGAATTTTTTTCGAGATATCGGAGTTTGTTACTGTTGATTCGTACACGAAAGCCCGAATCATAATAGTTGGCCCCCAGGGTTTTCTTGAGGTGCTTCTTGAAGATTTATGCCTTTTGAATTTTGAAATGTGGGGAGTATGTAGCTAGGCATAATGGCCGTATAGTTGTGTCTTCTGATTTTCTGCATATAGCATCTCAGTGTGCGTTAAGTGATTTTTGTATAGCTTAGTGCAAATGTGCAATATGTATCATCTTACATTATCCCCTACGAGAGTGTTGGTAACCACTTCTATATTTTAGAAGTGATTTATCGAATAGAAGAGAAAGTAGTTGAGATGCTGTAATTTTAGTAAATAATATATCCGAAAAGCTTCCAAATTTAGTTTTTGGATTGAAAACCCCCCAACCCCCAACCCTTTTGAGAATTTCACGTAAAACGGCTTAGTTCTTAAAATGTTCAACACGTGTGCAAATGTCACCTTGCTCTTCCTAATCTCGGGAATACATCATGATATCATCAATGAACACAGCTACAAACATGTCTAGATATAAACAACTGGTTCATCGACCGCAACAAATTGCTGGCGCATAGGTCGACCCGAAAGATATATTCACAAACTCAAAATGCCTATAAGGAGTCTGAGAAGTCGAGTTCAGAATGTTGGACTCCTTAATCCCCAACTGATGATATCTCAAACTCATATTCAAGAAACGTTCACTCCTTGAAGCTGATCAAATAAGTCGTCAATCACACAACACACGATATGAAAATGATGTGTATTTAAATACTTTTTCTTGGGAATTTTGGACTATGATCAAGTTTTGAGGATACATTTTTTTTTTGAATTTATAAAATATGAAAAGGCATTTACTCAAAATCAGAAGCACTCCAAATGAAATGTGTGGGTGTTGGCAATGATTATGTGACATTCTGGTTAACGAAAGCCAATCTGCTTTTGTGAAGGGTAGGTTCATTTTTGATAATATTTAGCTGAGCCATGAATTGATTAAGGGATATGGCAGGAAAGGGATATCTCCTAGATGTATGGCTAAGATAGATATCCAAAAAGCTTACGACTCTGTTGAATGACCATTTTTGAGATATCTGTTGTTAGAGTTGGGGTTCCCTTACCGATTTGTTCAGTGGATTATGGCTTGTGTGTCCACAGTTTCTTATACTATGAATGTAAAGAGAGTTGACAGAACCGTTTGAGGCTAAAAGAGGATTTAGGCACTGAGATCCTATATCTCCCTATCTTTTTGTGCTATGCATGGAATATCTCCATAGATGTCTACTGCCATTACACAGTGATAAGAGGTTTCACTCCTACGTGCAAAAAAATTGCTCAATACATATGTGCTTTGCTGATGATCTTCGTCTATTCATTAGAGGAGATATCAGTTATTTGAGACAACTTATGACTGCCTTTCACCAGTTTTCTGAAGCTTTCGGACTCGAGGCAAACCAAAGCCAAAAGTTATCTATATTTTGGAGGAGTTAGTGACAGTCAGCAGGAGCTTATGCTTGGAGAGTTTGGTATGCTATGAAATGAGAGGCACCATTCAAAAGGTAAACTCTGCATAAAATGATTAGCCAAAATCTTCTTGGCTGGCAATTCTAGGTGGGCTTGCAAGTTGTGATAATTTGTTGAATCTTCTATTTACCAAAAAAAAAAAAAAAAAAAACGATAATGCGATGTTGTATTTGGACCTCGGATTGGATATCGGCGCGAGGAAAAACTAACATATATAGAGAAGTAAAATTCAAAATTTTACAAATTGCACTCTCAGGATGGTATTTGTTTGGTAAATAGAGCGAGTGTAATATCGTGAGTGGGGGGTAATTGCAATTTTGTGACATAGGTGGTGTACTTTTGCAATTAGGCCAAATTTGAAGTTGTTACGATATTGTCTTAAAAAGGACAAATACAATTGTTTTAGTCAAAGGAATGCAAGGATCACAGTAATCAAACATATTATTACTATATACAGTTTCATCATCACCTTCTTCATCCCACTACCTATATCAGACCACTATATTAGAATTAGTGGCAAGAAGATTATTGCGACAATTAATCGTCTCGAATTACCAGCACTATAAATTCATCCAGAAACCAAAATAACAAAGTTTTCATCAAATGCCCTTCTTATCTTCTTATCATAACCTTTGTACGTCCGAGAAATGAGCTGAAACTTCAAAACCGTCATCATCAGATCATCTGATGTGACGAGTTGAAAAGGCAAATCTTATCCCTCTCCCTTCATGTGATTTTGTAGTGCATTTGAGAGAGAGAGAGAGAGAGAGAGAGAGAGAGAGAGATTCAATGTACATACATCGGGAATTAGGATTGGTTCAAATAAAAATCAGTCCTTCAAATAGAAATGTGAGTCCGACTTATATTTAGTGTGAATTCGAATGTATATGTTCATTTTTTCAGATTCATAAATCTACTTAGTATGTAATCACTATGCATTAAAAGAAAAATGAATATGCATTACAACATACTATTTGTGCAGTGAATCCATAATAAATACACACAGACTCGTTTTCCAATTTTAAGGATCGGTTTCCATTTGAAACAATTCCTACCTACACCTACACATACAACAAATAACAAATATAAGCAAACTTCTCATAATTATTTAAAATAATACATAAACCAGTGCAAAAGCTACATAACATAACATAACATAAATATACCCAACAAATCCCGTTTTATCATCAAGATATCAAAAGCAGGCAAATTAAAAACCCGTGGCAAAACAAAAAAAATTAAATTAAAAAAAAAAACTATGAAAAACTCAATGAGCATCATTCATTCATCCATGAGTGTTGAAAGCTTCCCACAACAAATTCTTCGGAACAGGGCACGACAAATCCCGAGCCTCCAAGGCCGCATCCCTCAACGTCTTCAACGTCCACTTATTCGCCTCGGAGAAAGACATGCTCCTATAAGGCAAATTATGCTTCCTACACAATTCTTGAACCATAGGCGAAACATTCCTCAACTGACACCTAGGCAACCTAGGAAACAAATGATGCTCGAGCTGAAACTGCAACCCTCCGAAGAACCAATCCATACTAGGGGAACACGAGATATCGATAGTTCCGCTCGTCTGTTTCTCGAACCAATTGTTCCCCTTAGGGGCCCCGACATACACATTGGCCCCAAAATGGTTCAGAGTGAACTGAACATGCTGAATAGCGGTCGCACAGAAGCTCGCCATTACGAAAGCGACCCTTTCGGTCCAATTAGGCAGGAATGAGACTAGGATGGGAAACCAAGTCCAGAAAACGAGAATTCCTATAATGTTATAAGCCCGGTCGGGAATTTTCCTTTTCGAGAACAGAAGCAAGAACGTCTGGACATAGAGATTGACTCTGGCGACACACATTACGGGATAATACGTGAAATGCTGATAGCACACGAAGAACCTAGACAGTGAATCGAACGTCAGCTCTCGTCCATAGAAAACCGAGGTTATGGAGTTGAAGAACTTTGAGGATACGGCGAAAACGGGCAAATGCTGAAGATCCGGATCGTAATCGAGACTATTACAGGCAAGATGATGTGCATTGTGAGTCCATTTCCACCAGGCAATGCTAATACCAGTCAGACAGTTACCCGCTAAAATCTGCGTGAGTTTATTGAACCCACGGGTCGTCATCATCTGATAATGACCCGAATCATGACCCAGATAAGCAACTTGTATCCAAGCGAAACCCAGCAAACACCCGGAAAATATATGGACGAGAAAACTGTCGGAGCAGAGGACTCCGTAGAAACATGCGAATAGCATTAGAAAAACAGAGCATAGAGAGTAAATCACACCGTGACCTTTCTTCTCGAACGTCCCCGACCTCACGAGGTGGTTGGCGAGGATCCTGTAGTCCCTGGAGACGTCGGAAACCTTGAAATCCTCAAGGTGGTAGCCGGTGAAGAACTGGTCGAGATACTTCCAGGCGGTGCCGGGATGGAAAGCAGTGAATGCATCCGTCACATCTTGGCCGGCGAGATTTAGGAGGGGGATATCGCCGCCCGGGTGGATTTTCGCCCAATCTGTGACATTGTAGATCTTGCCCTGGATCGAAATCCACAGATCTTGATGGTGGTTGTGCTTTTTGAGCTCTTCGGACGTAATGTACTTCTTGTTTTCATCCGCCATTGTCGGTCAGCTATATGGAAATAACAATCAGAAACAGAAGGAAAAGATAAAAACAATGAATCAAAATGAAAGAACTGCACGATTACTGAAAAAAAATTAAAAAAAAAAATCAGATTTCCATTCCCATTACGAATTGGGAATATGGAGATTCTACAATGGCAAAAATGAAAAGGATCCCCTTACAAAAGGGGTGGGGGGAGCTTGAGACTGTGGGGTAAAGAGAAGATCTTGGTTTATACCAGGGCGTTAAAGGAGAAACACATTCTGTGTGCTTCCTTTATTTTATAGCGAGTTAGGCGGTGGGTGGAGTGATGCATTGATACAATACAAGTTGAGATTTTGGACCCCACGCGTCTAAGGAGAGGACTAGGTTTTAGATTGACTCCTCTTTGGTGTAAAGTCCTATCTATATGCATAAAATAGGGGTATGCTAATCCTCTCTCTTGCTAATCCCTTTCTTGACAAAAAAAAATCAAAATGTATTTTTTATTTCTTTTATTTTTTAAAACACACACACACATATATATATATATATGATACTTTAAATTTTTTTAATTTTTAACTGATATTTTTTCGATAATTTTTTTACTATTTTATAAAAAAAATTCTATATTTATATTTAAAAAATATTGAGAAAATATGTTCGAACGGATCAGCCGTCCCTGAAACACCGCATTCTAAAACTCTAAATTCAACCGATCTAAGAATTTCAAGAAAATTTAGAGAAAACTTCAATTCATTAAACGTCTGAAATAAAGGCCTTAGTGGAGTTGGATGGACATTATGTATGGGGTGTCATTGCAACACGATATAATATTGTGTTGCATGCATTTACTCCTCTTAGTGGAAGTTGTTTTACACACTTGCCATTAAGGTCAGCTCCAATTCCATTTTAACAACGTCAACATATAGCAATTGCATTAGTTAATGATAATTATTTTGTACAAGTTTTTTTTAACTCTGATTATCCTGTACCACTAATTCCAATTTTATGGTGGAATAATGTGAGTGAAGATTATAAAGGATGGGTTGATCCATATTGAGAAGTGTACAATCTTGGTTCGATTTGATGACCAGATAATGTAATTGAATTTATTTATCAATGTTGATCGTATTTTCCGTATTGATTATTTATTATATTGTGTCGTAGTTATTTTTAATCATAAATAATATAATTAAAAATAAATAAATAAATAATAGAAATTTTTAATTTTGATAATAATAAAGTAAAATAAAAATTCAAAGAAAAAAAGAACAAATAAATAAAGAATATAAAAAAAACTAAAGTGCAAAGGACTAAATATTTTTATATTATATTTTTTGTTTATCTTATTTTCTAACAATATATTTTAAAATAATATATAAAATATGAAAAATTATTAATTTTAATAATAACAAAAAAATAATATTAATGTTAAATATATTAACATAAAATTGATAAAAAAAACAAAAAATAATAAAAAGTAACAAAGAATAGAAAAGGAAAAAAAAAGTGGAGGGGGGAGACGACGGGTGTCGGGGGATAGCAGCTCTCATTAAATATTGCATATACTTTGATGCTTTGATTTATAAAAAAAAATCATAACTTAAGAATTTTTTATTGCTTTTTTTTTTATACCGAGGTTCCAAACTTACACATGATTAGTCCTCGGGATAGCAGCTCCGGCCCCATAGTACTGTTACCAGTTAAATCGCAAGATGTGTATCTGGCTCTCAGGTTCTTAAATATCCTCAACTACCGCGCACAAGGAGTCGTCCTCCAAGTGATTGCTCCATGCTGGACCCCCTCAAATCCAACCGTAGGGTCCCACCGAGATCTGGCCTCCCACACTGCCGCTTGAAGCCCTCAATATTTAATTGTTCCACCAGCGTACCTCGGAGGGCTAGGACCTAACCCTTAGTCAAGGACTAAGGGATCATTGGGCCTTGAGAAATTCAATTACAAAGTGTTGCCACTAAGACTTGAACCCCTGACCTCCAACTAAATTGAAGGTCATGTGGCCAACTTGCTCTTATACATTCATATCTTATTTCATATTCGGGTCTTGATTGTTTGATATTTGTATTATTGATAAATCATAACCCGATATTTTATCGGGTTAATGGTTCCGGTCCTTATCGATTTCGGTTCCAATTTCAGTATCAGTATCCAGACCATTAACAATCCAAATGAGTATCGATTTCGGGTACTATCAAGCGCTTTTCGAGCGAATATCAGATATACTTGGACCGCTAACATCCCTAGTAGCGATGGCAGTTGGGTACGGCGGACGCGGATAGTGCCTAGCCACATTCGTACCCGCGAGGTAAACCTGTACCCGAGACCCGACCCGCGACGGGTATGATTTGCCAACCACACCAGCGACCCATCGAATATCCGCAATCCACTATCCGACGGATACCCGCGATGCAAATAAATGAATCCAATATAAATAAAAATTTCACACAAATTAATATCCATAAATCAAACTCAGAAATTCAAATCCTCTAACCCACAAAGTTCAAAGTTTAAATCCACAAATCACAAAGCACAAAATTAATATCCAAAATCATCAACTAAAAACAAAGTTTAAATTCTAATGAAAGCATATTATTCGAAGTCAACAGTTGAAATAGAGCTATTTTCCTTGAACTCTTCTTCTTCATCTTCAATACACGCCCAAAAACTTCCATTCTTTCCTTGACCTATCAATGAAATAAACAACTATTTACATCAGAAATTGAACATTACATAGATATAAGATTAATTGCAATTACAAAGCTACGAAACCCAATATGATCAACAATTGACAATGGATACTCATGAAGGATAATCATTGAATAGAGGCTTTCCTCGCAATTTATGGATCAAAGACATAATTTTCAACAGAAATTTGCCCCTTCTCACTAGATGCAAACCTCAAACTAGACTGTATTTTCCCACCCTTTTTCCTTTTGTAATTACAAGACTTCAAATGATTAGATAAATGAGAAGGACCATTTCTCGTTACACCCAAGAGAAGATTTCCACAATGGAGGCACTTGGCCTTCCAAGCTCCATTCACTTTCTTCCTCACGAACTCATTCCAAACTGGTGAAGTGAGCTTCCTCTTTAACCCATCTCCATCTTCTTCTTCTTCTGGTTTTTCCTCCTCATTTCGACCTTCTACTTGTTGACTTTCCCCTTCATTCGGTTCTTCAAGTAGTGGAGGAAATTGCTCACTTGTGGGAGTAGGAGCAGAGACTTGTGAGGCAGGTAGGTTGTTGCTTCTCGGAGTAGACATATTGCCAAATGGAAACCTGTCTCAAACCGTAAAAGTGAGAAACAAGTCAACAACACTAGGGGAAATAGATGATTACAAGAAGAGAACGAAGGGTGTCAGTGTGTGTGCGGCGCCGCTGAACTAATTAGATAGGGTTAGGTTTTTGTTTGTTGTGTGAATTTTTGAAATAATGAGTGTGAGTCGGGCTCTGTTCGGGTATTTTGTGGGTATTTCATGGGTATTTCGCGGGTAGACGGGTTTCGCGGGCACGGATAGTAACTATCCATATCCGTACCCGCGAACCTAATGGATAGTATTTTCATATCACTAAGCTATTCGTGGATACCAAATGCCCACCACACCCGCACCTATTAGGGTCGGGTGCCCGCGGTTATCCGTTACCGGCGGGCAAATTGACATCCCTAATCCCTAGCAAAAAAAAAAAGGCGATTTTGCCTTTTCAACTTCGGCAAGCTTATATTTAGTGTGTTGAGTTATTAATATATAGAGGAAATCCACTCATTTTGCCATTTTGCCATAGTCAATAACAATATTTGTCAAGAGACTTAGTTTGTACAAATTCTAGCCAAAAAGGACATGGTTGAACCAATATACTCTTACTTTTCAATAAACTCATCCATTTTATCTCTTTCCTTCCCTTTTCTCTTTCAAGCTCCAATATTTTCTCTCTCTCCCTCTTTTCTCTTGCCTTTTCTCTCTTTCTTATTTTCTCTATATTTTGGGCATTTTTTTAGCATGATTTTTTTTCGTCACGTTCGTTACCATTAAATTTAGTTTCTCTCTCACTAGTTATTAGTTACGAATTTACAGTCGTTACGACGTATGTATTTCGTACCGTCTCGTTACCTTGTGTTGTTTACCTTTTGTGTTAGTGTATCGTAACTGCGTTACCATGTGTTATTTTGCCATGTGTTCTTCGAGGGTTACCAGCACACAATAGAGTAACGCAATAAGGAAATGATCATTTTTTAACGAGTTAACAGCACAAAATAGAGTAACACAATAAAAAAAATGATCATTTCGTAACAAGATACTGGCATGTAGGAATTAGACCTGGCAATTCGTTCGTGTCGTGTATTTTCGTATCGTGTACTTTCGTGTTTCGTGTACCAAAAGTCCAAACCCATACACGATACTAAATGAATTCGTGTCATGTCGTGTCGTGTACCGCGCAAATTCGTGTCGTTTCGTGTCGTGTTTTCGTGTCAAGCACTTAATATAAAATAATATTAAAATATTATAAAAATAATAATTTTAATATTATAATATTATTTTTATAGGTTTTAATGGCAACAAAAACACGAATATTTACACGAAATTTATGAAAATTCACATTATATTTTCAAATTTTAAAGTTTAGTTTAAACAGAATTCATAAAATATATATTTTTATTAAATTAAATATAAAATATTATATTTATTTATTTATTTATTTCGTGTACCTCGTGTCGTGTCGTGTACCCAAAGGGTAAACACAAAACCGACGCTAAATCTCGATCGTGTACTTTCGTGTTCGTGTATTTTCGTGTCGTGTACTCAAAATGCAAATCCAAACACTAAATTTTCGTGTCGTTTTCGTGTCGTGTTTTCGTGTCATGTGGTAAATTGCCGGGTCTAGTAGGAATGTAACCGATTAATAATTGATCATTTATTACATAGTTACCATCACATAGAAGGGTAACCTAACTAATAAGTCATAATTTCGTAAAGAGTTACCATCACATACAAGAGCATCCCAGCTAAGAATTGACAATTTCGTATTTATTTACCGTGTTGGAATATTGTACACGAGGTACCAGTAAGCAGATACGACATTTATTTTTCGTTACGTTTGTTATCATTACATACAAAGCTGATCATTCGTTACTTATTTCATGCAGATGAGCTCATCTTGTTTAATTATTGCGCATGGAGGAGAATGGAACGAAAATATATACGATTGAGGCAAAAAAGAGTACGTTCTTATTCCGGCTATGCGTATAACATTCGACCAGTACGACAATATGGTAACACAAAAGGGTAATCAGAATACAAAATGATTATATCTTTCAAGGGTTACCAGCACACAATAGGGTAACCCAATAAAGAAATGATCATTTCGTAACGAGTTACTAGCTTGCAGGAATGTAACCCGGTTAATACTTGATCATTTATTACTGAGTTACCATCACATAGAAGGGTAACCCAACTAATAAGTCATAATTTCGTATAGAGTTACCATCACATACAAGAGCATCCCAACTAAGAATTGACAAGTTCGTATTTATTTACCGTGTTGGAATATTGTACACGAGGTACCAGTAAGCAGATACGATATTTATTTTTGATTACGTTCGTTACCATTACATACAGAGCTGATAATTCGTTACTTATTTCATGCATATGAGCTCATCTTGTTTAATTATTGCGCATGGAGGAGAAGGGAACGAAAATATATATGATGGAGCCAGAAAAGAGTATGTTCTTATTCTGGCTATGCGTATAACATTCGACCAGTACGACATTATGGTAACACAAAAGGATAATCAGAATACAAAATGGTTATTTCTTTTAAGGGTTACTAGCACACAATAGGGCAACCCAATAAAGAAATGATCATTTCGTAACGAGTTACCACCACACAATAGAGTAACGCAATAAAGAAATGATCATTTCGTAACGAGTTACTAGCATGTAGGAATGTAACCCGATTAATAATTGATCATTTATTACTGAGTTACCATCACAACAGCAGAAAACTTCCACTGCGAATCAACAGCAGAAAAACAAGATCTAAGATAGATCTGAATAAACCCTAATTTTCTATAATACACAACTACAAGATCCATAACCATTTCCACACATAAGCATGACAAACCACACAAATCATACCTAACCATAGGAACTCAACCACCGAAACCGTACACGGTACGTCCCTGCCTCTTCAGAGCATACACAACGTCCATGGCAGTGACGGTTTTCCGGCGAGCATGCTCGGTGTAGGTGACGGCGCGGGCCGATATTCAAAACGCAGGCCGAAGGTAACTGGTAGTTCACGGAGGTGCTATGTTGGGCTGGGTGAATCTGAACAGCAACGCAGGCCGAGGCGACACTGTAACACCCTCAAGATATTCGAGGTATATTACAGCGCCGTGAATCCCTATATGGGGCCCACCAGGCTGAACAGCATCATACTCATCGACTCACATAAATGACAAACCAACACCATGTCATAAAGACGCAAAACAGAATAAACCACCCGGTTCAACCGGTCAATATAACATCATCATCCAACACAACATAATAAGCAACGATACAATCCAAACGAACAAGAACCCCTTAAGTACTCGAGTACAACTATTAGTTCAAAACCACAAAAGACGAAAAGGTAAAAGACACTAAAACATCACTCGTGCACAATCATCACGCACGGCCATCATCCGTGTACTGGTCCAGCGCCCGCTCGTCTCGATGAACCGACTGAAATTCATAAAACGAATTTCCCAAACGGGTCCCGGAGGGGTTAGCAATTACGCTAGTACAAGTAACTGATGAACGACTTACATCTTACACATATAGTAATGCATGCAATTCAAGAAAACATAGTTCCAAAATACTCATTTCCTAAATGCCAATGATAAAAGCACTTTTGTTAAAATTCACCACTCTTAACCTCGGACCCACAGCTTCGTGGATCCCCGCCGAGACCCCGTCGATCTAACCCACAGTGGTTAAAAGCAAGCTCGCGGTCCCACGGCTTCGTGGAACCCTACCGAGACCCCGTCGAGTCTAACCCATGATGAGCATACACACACACACAATTTCTCATACAAAACTACTATGTCAAGATCGTAAGTTCATAAGGGTACTTGCCTCGATTAAATAGACGATGACACGAACGGAGCGGAAGAATCAAGCACGACCACGAGGAAGCGAGAATGAACCTAACGATTCGAATAGCACAATCACAACCACTTCTAAACGATTATGGAAATGGAATACACCCGGAAACCCGCCTACGATTCATGTATATTCATACAAAAATAACAACGAGGGCGGACCACAACCAAACCCTCTCGAATCCATAAAAATCCACAAAATATCCATGAATCCGTAGGAAAACTAACGATACTAACAATATTAATCGTATACATCATGAATCCACCAACGAAACGGAACTAATCGGAAGAAAATCCCAAAACCCCCAAATTAATCGAAATAGGGTTTTAGAACATTACCTTTGGAGATTCAAGAACTAAGATCCGTAGAACACGCGTTAGATTGATTATCCGAGCCTCACAACCGAAAAGGAATGATGAAAATCGACCCGGATGAAGAACTCTCCCCTCTATATCCTCTCTCGCGATGCGGTGGAAAAATGGGGAAGGAGACGACCGATCTCGTCTAATAAGGACGAGTCTGCGCATTATGCAACCGTGTGCAGCGGCCGTGAGAAGTGTGCCGCGGCACAGCCGAAAATCTACTCCTGTGTTTTAGCATTGTGCCGCGGCACCAGTCTGATTGGGTTTGGTCGCGGAAGACACGAGTGTGCCGCGGCCGGACAGTATGCCGCGGCAGCGGCTGCGTGCCGCGGCACGGATGGGTGTGCCGCGGCACAAGTCTGATTGCCCGACCAACATTTGGAGAAATTTGTGTGCCGGCGCACGCACCTTGTGCCGCTGCCCACACCCCTTTTTGGGTCCCAAAATGATAAAAATGATCCGGAAAGAGAATAAAACGATAGGAATCAATATTTGGGGACTAATAACACGAAATGGATCCACGGCAACCCCGAAACGGCGGTTTCGCACAACAATAACAAGAATATAGTTCAACAGTTTGACAGGAAGGACACGCTGAAAAGTACACGAGGGTCACTACGATCGAGAAATACACCAAAAACGAAAATACAAGGGAAAGAAAAATACGGATATTACATTCTACCCCTCTAAAAATAAGTTTCGTCCCGAAACTTAAGAAACAAACAACTCCGGGTACCTAGCACGCATGCTATCCTCGGTTTCCCAAGTTCCTTCCTCGACACCGTGTCTCGACCACTGCACCTTTACCAAAGGTATGGTCTTATGCCTCAATCGTTTCTCACGATGCTCCAAAATCTTCAAAGGACGCTCCTCAAAAGTAATATCTTCAGCAATATCAATCTCGCCATAATCGATGACGTGACTAGGATCCGGGACATATTTCCTCAACTGGGAAACATGGAAAACGCTATGAACATGACTCAAGGCCGGAGGTAACGCCAAACGGTACGCCAATTCACCTACTCGCTCGAGGATCTCAAAGGGGCCGATAAATCTCGGACTCAACTTTCCTTTCTTTCCGAAACGAAAAACTCCCTTCGTCGGCGACACCTTTAGCAAAACGTGGTCTCCCACCTCGAATTCTAAAGGTCGACGACGGACGTCGGCATATGACTTCTGTCGACTCTGGGCAGTCAACATCCGTTCTTGAATTAACTCTATCTTCCGCCTCGTCTCTAAAACGACATCCGGCTCGGTCCCGACCAAATCGGACGCCTCATTCCAACAAATCGGTGATCGACATCGCCGCCCGTAAAGTGCCTCATACGGTGCCATCCGAATCGACGCGTGCCAACTGTTGTTGTACGTGAATTCAATCAGCGGCAAATGTTCCTCCCAGTCACTACTCCAATCGAGAGCACAGGCACGCAACAGGTCCTCGAACGTCTGGATAGTGCGCTCCGATTGTCCATCTGACTGGGGATGGAAAGAGGTACTCAAATGTAAACGGGTACCCAACGCCTTATGCACCGCCTGCCAGAAGTGCGATACAAAACGGCCGTCACGATCCGAAACAATAGACTTCGGGGTACCGTGAAGTCTCACAATCTGCGCGATAAACACACGAGCTAACTTCTCCGGCCCCAAGTGTCCTTGATGCCCGAAAATGTGCCGACTTGGTCTGACGATCGACAATCACCCACACCATATTCATGCCCGACCTCGATCTCGGCAGACTCGTAATGAAATCCATCGATATATCTTCCCATTTCCATTCTGGAACGGTAAGTGACTGCAATAACCCAGCCGGTCGCTGATGCTCGATTTTGACCTGCTGACAAGTCAAACATCTCGCTACAAACTGTGCGACCTCATCCTTCATATCATTCCACCAGAAATTCCTTCTTAAGTCCTTGTACATCTTACTCGAACCAGGATGAACGGAGTAAGGTGTAGCATGGGCCTCCGTAAAATATTCTGTCTCAACTCGAGTCGCTCGGCACACAAAGCCGACTGAATCTCAAAACACCATCCTCGTGAATCACAAATCCAGGAGACTTTCCTTTAAGACAGTTCTCTCGGATTTGATTAATCATCGGATCCTCTAAGCTTGACTTAATTTCATCGATCAAAGACGCACGAAACCTCCAAAGCACGAAGTTGCCCGACGGCTCGTGCAACAAAACTTCAACATCTAACTCGATTAAAGATCGCCGAAGCTCGAACTGAGACGTAAGGATCTCAAGCGATCGCAATGCAATCGGTTTCCGACTCAAGGCGTCGGCCACGACGTTCGCCTTGCCCGGATGATAAAGGATTTCGAGGTCATAATTCTTAATCAACTCTAACCACCTCCTATGCCTCATATTCAACTCCCGCTGAGTAAATATGTATTTCAGACTTTTATGATCGGTAAAAATCTGACATGCAGAGCCGAAAAGATAATGACGCCAAATCTTGAGCGCAAAAATGACTGCCGCTAACTCCAAATCATGAGTAGGGTAGTTAAGCTCATACGGCCTCAACTGTCTCGATGCAAAGGCAATGGTCTTACCGTGCTGCATTAATACGCACCCAAGACCCTGACCCGAAGCATCGCTATAAACGGCAAAACCCTCGTTACCACATGGCAACGCCAAAACCGGGGCTGAAGTCAAACGCTTCTTCATCTCCTCAAAACTCGATCGCCTCTCGTCATTCCGGCGAACCTCTCGGATTCGGAGCAAGCTGCGTAAGTGGCGAGCCGCCGAGAAACCTCGACGAACCTACGGTAGTAGCCACTAAACCCAAGAAACTACGGAGCTCCTTCACATTCTTGGGCGGTGCCCAATCCAACACGGCCTCAATCTTCGCGGATCCACACGAACCCCCTACCGAAATCACGTGACCTAAAAACATCACTTCCTTCAAATGTAACTCACATTTCGAGAACTTTGCATAGAGTTGCTCGGTTCTCAAAATGTTTAATACTACCCGCAAATGATGGGCATGCTCTTCCTCATTCTTCGAATAAATAAGAATATCGTCAATAAAGACGACGACGCACTTATCCAAATACTCGATAAAAACTTTGTTCATCAACCGCATGAACACCGCCGCACATTAGTTAACCCGAAAGGCATAACTACAAACTCATAATGTCCGTATCTCGACCGAAAAGCTGTCTTCAGACATCGGACTCTCTCACCCGAGTGATAGTACCCGATTTCAAATCAATTTTCGAGAATACCGTAGCTCCTCGCCCGATCGAACAAGTCATCAATTCTCGGCAAAGGATACTTGTTCTTGATGGTCACCTTGTTTAGTTCGCGATAGTCGATACACAAACGTAGTGAACCATCCTTCTTCCGCACAAACAGACCGGTGCGCCCCAAGGCGAGGCGCTCGGTCGAACATACCCCGACTCAAGAAGCTCGCTCAATCGCTTCTTCAACTCGCCATTTCGAAGGTGCCATGCGATACGGCGCCTTGAAATAGAGTCGCGCCCGCTCTAACTCTATAGCAAACTCAACCTCACGATCCGGTGGCAATCCCGGTAACTCGTCAGAAATACATCAGAAACTCATTAACGTGGAATCGACGAAAGCTCGACTCCACCATCCCCGCCTTCAAGGCATAGCACCAATAACCAAGACATCCCTTTCGCATGAGACTCATCGCCTTCAAGGCATTAATGACGACTGTTTCCCTCTTCGCCCGCGAAAGAGTGCTCGATGCCGTCTCGGCTAACATAGTGATGATTCTCGTGCGGTAGTTCATGATCGCACCATGCCGCTCGAGCTACCATAACCAAGAATCAAATCCTCACCCTCGATACTCACAACAATAAGATTAGAGGGCCAAGTCCTCTCACAAATAAGCACAGAGCAGCCTCGAACCTCCCGATCACCAACGATCCTATCACCGCTAGGAATCTTAACGATGAAGGGCTCACAAGGCGTCAAACGGTCGAGACTCAAACGACGTACACAATCCAGAGATATGAACGAATGCGTAGCACCGGAATCGAAAAGCACACTGACACGATGAGAAAGAATATAAACGGTACCTGTCGCCACGGTAGCCGCCGGGTCATCGGTCTTCCGCATCTCATAAACCCACGGATGGGCGGAGCCGACACCGAAGCTCCCTCTTGAGGGTCGACCCGACCTCTCCCGACTAGCACTCGGCGGAGATTGAGGAGCAAACGACCTCGATTCACACTTGGTTCCCTAGGCGCCGGAATGGAAGCCCGGGTACCAAGGATTTTCTCCTCTCAAAGGCCTGAAGCTGACTTTGTGACCCGGCTGGCCACACTGATTACACGTCAGCAAAGGGTTCGGACAAGCACGGCTGATGTGGCCCTGTTGGCCACAGTTAAAGCATTTCACCTCTCGAGAAGGGGCACTGGCAGCCCTACGGGGAAACCCAGTAGATCGAGATGGGCCACCACCAGCGGAAAAGTTAGCAGTAAATTTCACGACCCCCACTTTTGTGGCCCGAAAAATTCCCAGCGGACTTCTGCTTCTTACTCTCGCGGGCCGCCTCACTCGCCGTCACAGACATATCGTAAGCAAGGGCCCTGCTCTGGTAATCTTTCAAGGTAGTGCATACAAGCCCCGACATATAGTCCTGAATCGGCAACTTCATCCGTCTGGAGAAATGGAAAATCTTGTCACTCTCCTCGACAACTTGGGTCTTCACATACCCCAACTCCTTATTAAAATCGGCAATAGCTTGAGATACGGGAATATCCCGCGGTTGAGCATCATAAAAAGCATGTACCCGAGGCACATCGGCGCCACGGCAATATTCAGCCTCCATCAACTCTTGAAACTCAGCCCACGAAGCTGCATGGTCTTTGGGCCCACCTGCCTACCTACAATCCGTAGCGTCCCCCGTGAGAAAGTCTTTAGCAATAGGGACTCTACGTTCCTAGGGGCAGTTAGTGGCAACGAAGACCTTTGATATCTCCTTAATCCACCCTTCCCACCCATCGGGTCCGAAGCTCCCGAAACCGAGGAGGATGCATCTTGATGACATCTTGGAGCCAACGGTCGCTCGCCCCGATTAGCATGGGCACGATCCGGGTTACGGACCGAGCTATTGCCGCCATTTGGTTCACCATTTGTTGCATAACGGCCGCAATACCAAGGTCGGCACGCTCCCGAGAAGAAGCATGGCTATGACGGTCGCCGATCGCCGGCTCCGAAGATCGTGACGTGGCCGCCCACCGGCCGCCACGTCCCGGCCGTGTCCACAACCACGACCGCGACCACGACCTCTTCCAAAGATCCATCCGGAGTTAAATAAGTAGCAAAAGCCATACGAGGGTAAGTACGAGAGAAGAACAATCACAAGTCGAGAATCAAAGGTACGATACAAGGAAATAATGAACAGAGGAAGGAAAACTTACGGACCGGTAGTCTAGGAATCATGGCAGCGTGACGATGATGTGCAAAACAAAACACCACAAGACCCAATAAACCGACAAGCCTAGGTATCCATAAACCTAGAGCTCCGATACCATTTTCTGTAACACCCTCAAGATATTCGAGGTATATTACAGCGCCGTGAATCCCTATATGGGGCCCACCAGCCGAACAAAGATCATACTCATCGACTCACATAAATGACAAACCAACACCATGTCATAAAGACGCAAAACAGAATAAACCACCCGGTTCAACCTGGCCAATATAACATCATCATCCAACACAACATAATAAGCAACGATACAATCCAAACGAACAAGAACCCCTTAAGTACTCGAGTACAACTATTAGTTCAAAACCACAAAAGACGAAAAGGTAAAAGACACTAAAACATCACTCGTGCACAATCATCACTCACGGCCATCATCCGTGTACTGGTCCAGCGCCCGCTCTTCTCGATGAACCCGACCAAATTCATAAAACGAATTTCCAAACGGGTCCCCAGAGGGGTTAGCAATTACGCTATTACAATTAAACATATTAACGAATTACATATTAAACATATAGTAATGCATGCAATTCAAGAAAACATAGTTCCAAAATACTCATTTCCGGAAATGCCAATGATCAAACCACATTTGTAAAAATTCACCACAATTAACCGCGGACCCACAGCTTCGTGGATCCCTGCCGAGACCCCGTCAGATCTAACCCACAGTGGTTAAAAGCAAGCTCGCGGTCCCACAGCTTCGTGGAACCCTACCGAGACCCCGTCGAGTCTAACCCGCAGTGAGCATACACACACACACAATTTCTCATACAAAACTACTATGCCAAGATCGTAAGTTCATAAGGGTACTTGCCTCGATTAAATAGACGATGACACGAACGGAACGGAAGAATCAAGCACGACCACGAGGAACCGACGAGAATGAACCTAACGATTCGAATAGCACAATCACAACCACTTCTAAACGATTATGGAAATGGAATACACCCGGAAACCCGCCTACGATTCATGTATATTCATACAAAAATAACAACGAGGGCGGACCACAACCAAACCCTCTCGAATCCATAAAAATCTACAAAATATCCATGAATCCGTAGGAAAACTAACGATACTAACAATATTAATCGTATACATCATGAATCCACCAACGGAACTAATCGGAAGAAAATCCCAAAACCCCAAATTAATCGAAATAGGGTTTTAGAACATTACCTTTGGAGATTCAAGAACTAAGATCCGTAGAACACGCGTTAGATTGATTATCCGAGCCTCACAACCGAAAAGGAATGATGAAAATCGACCCGGATGAAGAACTCTCCCCTCTATATCCTCTCTCGCGATGCGGTGGAAAAATGGGGAAGGAGACGACCGATCTCGTCTAATAAGGACAAGTCTGCGCAATTACCGCTTCGTGTGCCGCGGCACGTGAAAATCTACTCCTGTGTTTTAGCATTGTGCCGCGGCACTGCGTGTGTGCCGCGGCACAGTCTGATTGGGTTTGGTCGCGGAAGACACACGAGTGTGCCGCGGCACGGACAGTATGCCGCGGCACTGGCCTGGCGCTGTGCCGCGGCACCGGATGGGTGTGCCGCGGCACACAGTCTGGTGCCCGACCAACATTTGGAGAAATTTGTGTCGCGCGCACGCACCTCAGGCCGCTGCCCACACCCCTTTTTGGGTCCCAAAATGATAAAAATGATCCGGAAAGAGAATAAAACGATAGGAATCAATATTTGGGGACTAATAACACGAAATGGATCCACGGCAACCCCGAAACGGCGGTTTCGCACAACAATAACAAGAATATAGTTCAACAGTTTGACAGGAAGGACACGCTGAAAAGTACACGAGGGTCACTACGATCGAGAAATACACCAAAAACGAAAATACAAGGGAAAGAAAAATACGGATATTACAGACACGACCGGAGCTGTGGAGATGACCGACGACTTGGGTTGCGCGAATCGGACTCGAGCGGCGATCTGAAAATAATGGATTAAATCGCAGAACATATGTTGTGAAGGTCGGATCTGGCCACGGGCTATGGTGCCGTTTGGAAGGGATAGTCTAGTTCCCCAAAGCTTCAGTCGCGACGGGCCGATCTGGTGGTTGGACGAGGTGCTTCGGAGAGAGAGACGATAGTGGAGAGAGGGACGATAGGGTGGAGAGAGAGAGAGAGAGAGAGAGAGAGAGTAAAAATTGAGAATATAATAAATGGTGATAATGGGATGGTTGGGATAAAAAATCAAAATTTATTCCTCCACTTTAATAAGGGTAAATTGGTTCAAATTTGTCCTTTTTGCTATAATTTGTACAAATTAAATTGCATGACAATTATTAAAATTTACTAAGCTATATGGTTAAATCATGTTTTCTCTCTAATATATATATAGACGATCAAATATTTTCATGCCACAAAAGTCTTTCTTCCTACTTAAGTTATGACTTGTTATACATATTTAGAAAATATCAATGAAATACAAGATTCTATCCGTTAAATTATCTTTAACGGTAGGTTTTCATATGTTTAAATTTTCAACATTGGATTTGTTTAGTTTGTAAGAAGTTTAAGGTTTGAGGTTCGATATCTCAAATTTCCCATAAATCTTCATCTCACCTCTACTTTTCAATTTATTAGTATTTTTTTTTTTTTTTTTTGGTTTTATGTTTGTTGTTGTTTTTTGTTTTACACTTTTATATATATATAAGTGTGATAAAAAAATTATGCTATTTTTTTTTCTTAAAAGAGATACGTTTTCTTTATGTTCTAAAAATTCTATTACTGAAATTTAGAAAAACTATAGAGTAAATATTGATTTTTAAGTAATTATTTAAAGCAACAACCTCTAACTTCCGTCCTTTCGGTCTTTTTGTCTCATTATTTTATGGTTGTAATATTTTTATGTCTAGTAAAATTTATACTTTTTTTTTCCTGTTTTAAGTTTTGTTGTTATTTTTTGTTTTATACTTTAATTATTTTTATTTTTTTGATGCTTTACTTTTTCATTAATGTTATAAAAAAATTATGCTGATTTTTTTTTCTTAAAAGAGATAAATTATTCCAACGTCTTCTTATGTTCTAAAAATTCTATTACTGAAATTTAGAAAACTATATATTTGATATTGAAATTTAAGTAATTATTTAAAATAGCTAACTTCCGTCCTTCCGATTTTTTTATCTCATTATTTTGTGGTTGTAATATTTTTATGTCATAATAATTTTTTTTTTTTGCAATATTTGTATAAATGTATAGATTAATGATATCTTTGTGCAAGTTTATATATTTAAAAATAACGAATAATACATGATCAATGAGAATATAAATCTAAACTTTTATTAAATTCTGATAAAAGCAGGACATTACCCGAATTCAAAAATAGTTTGCCCTGTTATAAAATTGCACGAGTTTAGAGAGAATGAGTTTTTAGGTCTTTTTCATTAATAAAAGTGAAGTCTTATTTATAAAAAAATTTCACATGACAAAACTATAATTACATGTTACATCAGATGCATAATAGTCATTCACAGTAGAAGATAATTTTAAATTTAGTCTCGTCGTACTGCAGGAGACATCTTCTCGTGGCGTGCCATATTCACACCACTCCCCGTTGAATTGAATGACTATTGGAATGCACCATCAACTTTCAAAACGTCTTGGACCAAAAACTGTATGTGATGGAGCTTGTATCAATCGTATGTTGTATCATATTTGTTGTTAGGAAAACTATGTGGGATAAAATCTTAGCAATTTGTGATCGTAAATATGCTCTCACTGCCTCAGTAAAACGTCTTGGGATATAAACTGAGTGAACTTAATGGTATACGCCTCTTTGTTTGTAAATCATTCTTTATAGGAGTATCCATGTGTTGGCCCATTAAAATATTATCAAGAAAACCCTGTGGAAAAACCTTCACCGAAGGAAAAATATTACAGCTACTCTTGACTTCAAGCCTTGAATAATATTAATCTTTGTAATGTCCTCATTAAGTCATGAATATGTCTCATCAAAATCTTATTAGGAAAAATCCAGCGGGAAAAATTCTAATATGAAAGAAAAAGAGTACATTATTCATGTTAATACGTCTTCTAACTTTCTTCGTTAAAAGCCTTGCTAGGAAAATCCTGTAATATAAATCATTTGTTTCTCTACAGCAACATAATTTGTTGAGATATCTCATTAATATCAATCTTAGTTAGAATTTATATATTATAGTTATGTCTATGCACTATTCAAAAGTATATGCCTAGTCTATTCAGTGATATATATATATATATATATATATAATATTGGAGAATTATGCCAATGCTTCGAGAATGCTGATTTATCAAAGTATTGATATATAGTCGGCATAGAAGATCACAAATAATCTTTCGTGCATCTTCAAACTTCAAGTTCGCATTTCAATTGTGAGGATATAACATGGCATATAATATGTGTTGATATATAGTCGGCATAGAAGATCACAGATAACCTTTCATGCATCTTCAAACTTCAAGTTCGCATTTCAATTGTGAGGATATAATGTGGCATATCTCACATATTATTTCCTACTATTAATACTCTCCCTTATGCTAAGGAAATTATGAGAGCTGGACTCGTACATTTTATTGGAAAAGGAGGAAAATGGGTTGTTTTAAGCAGCCCACTTGAGAAGCAATTTTGAGTGTGCCCGACTTCGAGTTAATATCGGGACTTGGTTGGAATACGTAGTACTCCGTAAGAGGTTTCCAAAACATATAAGAACACTTAAAATGATTGAGGTATGACTGAGATATAATGTTCTAAAGTGAGCTCTTTGGAAATGTGTTTGGGATTTTATTCCATATTGGAAAATTATAAGGAAAATTGTGAGTATATAAGGTGATGAGAACAAACTCTTGTTCACAATAGCAAGTGAGATATGAGTGGATGTGTGATTGGGCGCCCTTCGCGCAGACATACACGCGCGCGCCGCCGCCGCCGTCCGTCCGTTCGGGTCGGTCGATTTGGGCGAATTGTCTCGACGTCTCGAAGTTATCTTTTTACTGCAATTTTATTTGGCAATTTTGCTAAACCTCCTCAATCATGAAATTCGAATTTTCCGGACTAGGATAAATATCAAAGTAATTGATAATTATCGAATTAATATATTAGGACAACTATCAAGTTATTTGGTAATTGTCGGACTAATATATTAATAAATTAGGATAAGTATTAAAGAGACTAATCTTAATTGAGTTAGAGTTCCTCCAGCACATGTCTCTCTCTCTCTCTCATCTTCCCATATAAATACAGATGTGAAGGGTCCGAATTTTACTAATTAATTTTCGTTCGTCTTTCTGCCATACTGCCGAATTTCCGTTTTTTTAGAAAAATTCTCTTCATATTTTCGATCACGTCGGTGATAGTTCAGATTTTATTCTAGTTCGCTGAGGGTGCGATGATCGATTTGTCAATGCATCGAGATGTTGTTTTATCCTGAGAGGCAGACGCTATATACTGCGGTGGGGGCGAATTTTCTTTAAGGAGACAGATTTTCTGGACTCAACATCGCCCATCTTCGGATTCATTTCCTTTGATTACTTATATATGTTTATATATATATATATTATTTGCTGCTTGCTTTATTAACGAATTTGTCTCTTACTTTGATCTTTCAGATTTGCAGCTCATGTAGTAGATTCAAAGCATGGTATAATCCAACAATGTTAAAGCAAATTTTATTACTTTTGTATTATTTATTTCGAAATCATAAAACATCGGTTTTCTGCTTTATTTTCCGACTCATGGAAAATTGGTTTTACACTGGAAAATAAATTTTAAAGATGTTTGGACCAGCTCAAGGTCTTGATTTCAGATTTATTATTTTCGAAATTAATTTTCAAAAGATGTTTGGATCTACTCGGGGACGTCAGAGATGTCGGAGATAATGTTCCTTTGGGCGGACTCCACGATATGCGAGAGGCGATGGATTCGTGAAAATCCTTGGACTCAGTGGACTTGGGGTGCCGACAAGATGAAGATGTAAAAATACAATTCTTTCATAGAAATGTAGAATTTTGGGCGGATCGGAAGGTGTGAAAGTGTAAAGTAATTATTCCACGTGACAATATATATTTTCTGTTTGCAGAAATCTAAGCGACAATCCTTTCTGAGCTGCTAATGCGCTAACACATGCTACTATGATAAATGGCTTTGCTAATTGTCCACAAATGCATGATTGATGATGTGTGATTCAGCTTGAATCTTATACTAATATATGCTATTTATAATGCATGCTTTGAACAATGTTGTCACTTTGGTCATTTTGCATGCTATTTGTATTGACACATGCAACATGTTTGATTGTAATACTCGTAAACTTTAATGACATGACACTAGAGAGCATTCTTGAAATCAGAAACGGTCAACGAAATGCCGGAGATGACGATTGGGCAGTGATTCACTCGACCACAAAAGGCAATGACTTAGTTTTCAATAGCCATGAAATTGATTTTGATTTTGGGTCCAATTAGAGAATTTGATTATGTAACTAGATGATTTTGCAAATTCTTAAACCTATTGACTGGAGCCCTTTGTGAGTTAACAGGGTTATCGACAATTTTGAAGTTGACAGATTAAACCCTGTGATAATTTTTGATAAATTGAATCCGTGAATCTTATTTCTAAATTATGAAAAATAGATTTGTTTGGCCAAGTTTGTGTCACTCAAAATATTGGAAATGAGTTAAGGCCTTGCTTTCGAAGCTTGAATTTGTGGAAATTCTAGAAATTGCTAACGCCTTGTTTGGCAAACCTGAAATTTTAGAAACATTGAAAATTGGACCTGGGGTCTGTTTGACTGGATCAAAATTTAGGGAAAGCTGAAATTTAACAACCCTAGGGATTGTTTGGATAGATGCTGTTGGGATAACAATCCCTGTATCGAAAAGTTTTGATAGAGTGTTTTGAGAATGTGCCAATACAGCATACAGCAAGCAGCTGTATCGAAAAGTCGATCGAAGTTGTTGACTCTGTATCGAAGTCTTTTTCATAGCGCCAGCATACAGTGAGCCTTTGCGTTGCCAAGATACAGCAACAAAGTCTAAGTAAACGCCAAGTATGGAAGTTGTCCTGAATACAACATCTTTCCGTATAGTATCGAACTACTCCAATATGCCTACAACATAACTGGATACAACATTCATATCGAAACAGGACTGAAGACCGTTTGAAAAAGGAATCTTTGTTATTCACTAAAGTCAAGTCCCGTTTGATAAGAAGTATTTAAATACTGAAAGGATAAAGTATTTAAATACTAAAACCGACAGAGATCTTCAAACAACGCAAAATCTGGATCTTGGTCTATATAAGTCAACCATCCAGTTGTAACGGACTTTTGCTCAATGGATATTTCTCAACGGATCTATTCTGAAGGCTATATATATCCCCAAGAGTTTGAAGATCAGTTATCAGACAACCAAAAAACCGAAAATCAACACCACGAGCTTACACGAATATATCTGAGCAAACATATTTCTTCAAGCATACTGTATATCGTGAGAGAAGAAATATCCAAGTGCTCAACCTTGAATAACACATCATCAGCTCAAGCTCAAGAAAGTCAAGCTGTTGTTCAAATAATCGTTCTATCATTGAACAAATCCTTCAGCCCTTTGTGGACTGAGAAAGCATTGCTTTTCCCGAACTGTGTGTGACGAATTTGTATTGAAGAGACAAAGCTTCGGAACTGTGTGTGAAGAAGTTAGTCAAGTGAAAGCCTAAATTAATCTGTGTGAACGGTTGAAAGCTTCGATCATTGTATCAATCTGTGTGAACGATACATTGATAGGTTTGATTATAAATACGTAGTTGTGTACGTAGTATTTATAATAAACATTTTCACTCCTGTGTGGAGGACCAGTGGACGTAGATGGGTTTACCTCGAACCACTTTAATTATTGTGTCATTTACCTTCTGCATTTACTGTTTTACTATCTGTGATTATTTTAAGTATACATCTCATATCTAGTTGCTGTATTTACAGCAACTTATTTTAACAAGACTTACGCTACGCACTCAGATTTGAATATCGTACAGTTTGTTGTTTAAAATATTTTCCAAACTGTATTCTGTATACTTGGTGGCCAACAAGTGGTATCAGAGCGGTTGATTCTAAAAAGAATCAGTCGTATTTTTAACCGAATCAGATCCAAAAATCACTTATTTTTGTAAAACAGTCTTTTTCTTTCATGTGTTCTCATATGGATACATCAATGATCAACAAAGTTCCTATGTTTTCTATTAACGAGTTTGACGATTGGAGAATTAGGATGGAGGCTCATCTTGCAGCGATGCACGAAGAGGTGATTTTTGTTATACAGGATGGCCCCATAAAGATCATGAAGGTAAATCCGGCCCCAAGGATTGAAGGCCAAGCTCATGCAGAGATGCTCGATAAAGAGCGCGATCAATGGACTTCTGATGATCGAAAGTGCGCCAATCTCGACAACGTTGCTAAGAACGCATTATTTGTCACTCTTGACAAAGGCACGTTCTCGAAGGTAAAGAGCTGTAAATCAGCCAAGGATGTCTGGGATAAACTAAAGTTAATTTTTGAGGGAACTGAGCTCTCAAAAGAAAATAAGATTTCAAAACTAACTCAGCAATTTAAATCTTTTGAAATGAAACTAACTGAAACACTTGAGGAACTTGACCTTAGATTCACTGGCATTGTTGGTGAACTTGAAGCTTTGGGCACCCAAAAGGAGAAGAATCTAAAAATTTTTAGATCTCTCCCTGCCCGATGGGATATTAAGACGACAGCTATGCGTGTGTCGTGCAATCTTAATGAAATATCTACTTTTGATCTCTTCTCTGACCTTAAAGCCTTTGAGTATGATATTGACAGAAGAGAGAAAGCTGAAGAATCTCCTTCAAAGGTTACAACATTAGCCGCTGTATCGAACCGAAGACACAGCATACCGAGTTTATCAAAGCCCATTCACAAGAATGCTGACAGCGACGATGACATCCTGTCACAAGACGAAATGGCGCTCCTCATGCATAAGTTCAAGAAGTTTATCTAGCAGTCGGGAAAGACTCCCTACAGGCCCAAGCCTGTTCACAAGGTAAGCACCGAAACTTCCTCTGGTGATGCTAACTTGTGTTATAATTGTAGGAAACCAGGACATTATGCAAATAAATGTCCTCATCCCAAAGTTCAAAGGTTGCCGGAATCCGAGCAACAAGAAAAGGATGAAAGAATACGTGCTTGGAAAAACAAGCTCAAGGCCCTGATTGGAGAATCAGAAGTCTCCCCCACACCACCAAAATCCGAAGAATGTCTTCAAGTAGTCACTGACAGTGATTCATCTGATGACGAATTCGATGATAAAGCCTATATGTGCTTTATGGCGAAAGACATTCCGGAAGATGAAGATAGCGACAATGAGGTAAGCTCAACCTCAATTATTCCTACCAATGCATCTCATACTTTTCAAAACATGATGAATTAGTTTAAGAACATTCAAAAAGCCCATAAGACATTGAAAAATGAAAACATACAGCTCCAAATTTCTAACCTAGAGCTGAAAGAAGAAAATGACTTGCTGAAAATAAACTATGAAAATATGTCTGTTGATTGCGAAAACAGCAAAGTCGATCATGAAAAACTCATGGAGAGGAATCATCAACTTGCTCATGAACTAAGTGAGGCTAAATCTCACAGTGAATGCAAGACAAATGATTTTGTTCTGCTTCAAGAAAAAATTAAAACTCTCGAAAACGAGAAGGAGAACTTGAGACCATTATGAAATCTTTCGAGAAATCATCTAAAAGAATGGAAGAAATTCTAAGCACTGGGCAATATGCTAATGATAAAAGTGGCTTAGGATACAACTCATTTTCTAACAAAGGAAAAACTAGTATTGTGTTCGTCAGGGGTGTGGAACTCATTCCTGTATCGAAAGAAACTCTGAGTTCTGTGAAGGAACCTGTTGTACCGCAAACAGCAAAGGCTGCCATTCCGCCTCTTCAGTCATATTCCAGACAGTGGAATCCTCAGCCATTCAAACCTGTAAGGCGCATCCAACAGCATGCTCCCCGAGCATATCAACAGCGCCAACAGCCATTCAGAAGGAAGGTTGTATCCAAATATCAAAGGCCCGCACGGCAGTACTTTCAGTACAGCACACCTAGGTATTGGATACAGGAGCCCTGTTATTCCTCGCGACAGCAAGTTTCCGCACAGTATCAACAATAGCGTTGGGAATCCAACTGGAGACCCAGAAGGCAAGCTGTTAGGCCGAAGAAAATGGCTCCACCTCCAAGACGGCGTTCGTACTGGATTAATAATAATAAACTTGAATTTTACATGCATAATAATTATCATTGTTATAGCGACTACGTATCTGCCCCATGTAGATACCGCAAGAATGTACCTAACGTAACCTACAGTAAACTTATTGCTGTCAGGAAAATCTGGGTACCTAAAGGTAGGGGTGTTCAAAAATACCCGACCCGAACTACCCGGCCCAACTACCCGATGACCCGAAACAAATATTCCGGGTATTTTTAAAAATTTTAAATTTTGTTCGGGCCGGGTACCCGACCCGGAAAAAAGTCATATAATTGGGCCGGGTCATGGGCCGACTTGTTGCGTAAATTCGGGTAGCCGAAAACCCGATTATTTTTTAATAGTTATTTTTTTTTATAAATTTAATTATTTAATTTGTAATCATATGAAATTTTATCTTTCAAATAATATGAATTATATTTGATATGAGAATTCATGTTAATTATATTTTCAGTAATGGTATTTATTCTCACTAGTTTGGAAATTTACAAGAAGATAAAATCTTTAAATAAAAAATAATATATTCTTTCATATATATAATTGAATATTGAATTAAGAATAATCGTATAATAAAAAAAATATATATATAAAAAAATTTAGTCAGTTTTGAGATTTACTTATTGTATGGAAAATATTTATAATGTATTTAGTACTCAGGGAATTAATTTATATAATAAATTTTAAAATAAATTTATATTAAAATTATAAATTATTTATAAAAATTTAAAATTAGTGGTATTAAATTTTGGGCCGGGTACACTATGACCCGACCCAAAAAAATAGGGTACCCGCTTTTTTGGGTACCCGACTTTTCGGGTCGGATCACGGGCCGAATTTCTCAATACCTGCATAACCGGGTACCCGTAAATTCGGGTACCCGAAAAACCGGGTACCCGGTTATGAACACCCCTACCTAAAGGTACTAACATCCATGGACCCAACAATCAAAGAGGACCTAAATCTACCTAATTTGTTTGCATACACGACATTTTAGAGGAGGACATCTGGTACTTCGATAGCGGATGTTCCCGGCACATGACAGGAGATAAAAGCAAGCTGTCAGAATTCGTAGAAGGTCGCGGTCCAAAAGTGCGCTTCGGTGATAAATCAAAGGAAGAACAAGAGGGAAGGGAACCCTACTTGTAGGAAAATTCAAGGTCACCGATGTAGCTTATGTTGAAGGCTTACAATATAATCTACTTAGTATTAACCAGTTCTGCGACAAACAGTTCTCGGTGAAATTCTATATAGATCACTGTAGAGTCAAGAACATCCAGACCAAAGAAGTTGTGCTCACAGGAAGCAGATCAGGTAACATGTATATTGCTGACTGGATGCCTACGAGCTCCACAATTCCTTACTTTGTTGCCAAAGGCACTGCAGATCTAAGTTGGCTATGGCACAAGAGGCTGTCTCACGTCAACTTCAAGACGATCAACAAGCTCTCCAGACAGGGAATGGTCAGAGGATTGCCAAATGTGTCATTCCAAAAAGACAGCGTATGTGGACCCTGTCAAAAAGTCAAGCAAATCAAGTCCACCCTGAAGAGCAAATCATACCTTTCCATACACAAAATTTTGGAAATGCTACACATGGATCTCTATGGTCCTGTAGACCCGGTAAGTTGGGGAGGTAAGAAATATTGTCTCGTTATTGTTGATGACTTTTACGGGTATGCTTCGACAATCTTTCTAAGCAAGAAGAAGGAAACAACGTCAAAGCTGCCTGAGCACCTGAGAAAGCTTCAGAATGAAAAAGGGTTGAGTATCGTGTCCATTCGTTCCGACTAACCGCTTTATAGAGAAATACTGTTCAGAAAATGGGATACAGCACGAATACTCAGCTGCCCGTACACCTCAACAAAACGGTGTTGCCGAGCGAAAGAACAGGACGCTGAAAGAAGCAACAATGACAATGATTGTCGCAAGGAAGTTGCCACAGCATTTCTGGGGCGAAGCCACCAATACAGCGTACTACACACAAAACCGCTCTATCATCAACAAGCACCACAACAAAATAGCATACGAGGTATGGAACAACAAAACTCCATTAGTTTCGTACTTTCATATATTTGGATGCAGGTGTTATGTGTTGAACAACGGGAAAGATCAACTTAGAACCTTCGATGAGAAATCGGATGAAGGGATATCTGTAGGATATTTCTCCGTTACCAAAGCTTACAGGATCTTTAATAAAAGGAAGCTAACAATTGATGAATCAGTTCATGTAGTGTTCGATGAACCTCACCATGACACTACAGGAGTAGAGGATATTACTCAGAACATCCAATAACTTTCCATCATAGATCCACTAACTCCTATAGAGCCTGTCGTTGACCTAGAAATCAACCCCGCAGTTCTAAGAACTGAAGTAGATGAAGCCGATGTTGTACAAGTTGAAGCTGAAACTACAGCAACTCACGATACAGTACGGGACCCCGAATTAGAACCCAGAAGATGGTTGAGAGATCACCCACAGGAATTGATAATAGGAAATATCGATGCTGGTGTATCTACCCGTATGAGAATACAGAGTACACAAGGAAATGTATTATGTGCGCAAGAAGAACCCAATACTGAGATATCTCCATTTCCTGTATGGAAATATCAATTTGAACTTAGAAGACTTAACATGTGCACTATTGCTGTATTCTTAGCCCAATCTGAACCTATTTCTACCAAATAAGATCTCAATAATTCTCATTGGATTTCATCTATGGAAGAAGAGCTTAACGGTTTCGAAAGAAACAACGTATGGTATCTTGTACCCAGACCCACTCATCAATCCGTAATTGGAACCAAATGGGTATTTAGAAACAAGAAAGACAGAAATGGACTCATTACCAGGAATAAATCCAGACTAGTCGCCCAAGGCTACCGACAGGAAGAAGGCATAGACTACGATGAAACATTTGCCCCTATAGCCAGACTAGAAGACATTAGTATATTTTTAGCCTTTGCTGCTCATAAGAGCTTCATTGTATACCAAATGGATGTCAAGAGTGCATTCCTGAATGGAGACCTTGCCGAAGAAGTATATGTTGAACAACCACCAGGGTTTGTCAATACAGAAGGTGAAGACTTAGTATACAGGCTAAGGAAAGCGTTGTATGGACTTAAACAAGCCCCTAGAGCATGGTATGAGACCCTGTCCCAGTATCTAACCGATAATGGATTTGAGAAAGGTGTTGTGGACAAGACCTTGTTCAAAATACAAGAAGGTGATGACCTCCTAATGGTTCAAATCTATGTAGATGATATAATATTTGGTTCAACTAACCTTGCTTTGTGTCAAAGGTTCTCTCATCTCATGCAAAGTAAATTTGAAATGAGTATGATGAGAGAACTTAGTTATTTCCTAGGTTTGCAGGTAAAGCAGTTGCCTACATGGATTTTTATCAACCAGGAAAAATACAGCAAGGAGCTTCTCAACAAGTTTGGAATGAATACTTCCAAATCATCATCAACCCCCATTGTAATATCCCCATTTTTCCCTTTTTCCCGATATTCTCATTTTGATGTATTTTCATTTTTAGTAACTCCTTTGTAACCGTATTGACATTTCGAGAATATTTAATATTGGACTTTTTGTCGTTCGAGCTTGTTTCGGACTCGTTTTACTTGATTCGGTGTTTATGTTGTTTTCGTCGCTATTTCGTGTATTCTCGTAAATTGTCGTTTGGAAACGCCATTTCGGGGTTACCGAGGATCCATCTCATGTTATTATACGTGTTGTGAGCTTTTGTTTGATGTTTCGACCATGTATCGTACATTTCGGATGTTTTGGGCCGTTTTGTAATTTCCCAAAGTTTTGGGATAATTACGTTTGTTGTTGTTGTTGTTTTCTGAACCTTCGGGTAGTCGGGAATATGTTTTACTTCAACACTTAAGTTCGTTGCCTCGAATCCTTTACGTTCGTACCATTGTGAGTCGTTCACCGTTGCATTTCGATTTTTT
Organism: Orobanche coerulescens; assembly: GCA_033398695.1. Lineage (NCBI taxonomy): Eukaryota > Viridiplantae > Streptophyta > Magnoliopsida > Lamiales > Orobanchaceae > Orobanche > Orobanche coerulescens. The sequence goes on along the minus strand of CM065815.1, from coordinate 11,859,589 downwards.
TCGGTTCCTTCCTTGCCAGTGGTTGTGGTCTGTACTCCCCAGGAAGGAGCATTACGTACGTAATGCATGTTGTTGTTACGTACGTAACAGTGTGTGTAAAATAGTACAGGCAATTCTGCGATTTTCGTTACGTACGTAAGCATGGGATAGCTTACGTACGTTAACAAGCTAACGTATGTTACCTACCTGTGGCTAACGTACGTAACGCGGCCTGGGTTTATAAACCCAGGAGTTGACCGATTTCGGCCATTTTCACTTCTCCTCCTCCCCATCCGATTCCTAGGCGATTTTCTTGGCACTTCCGGCGATTTGAAGCTTTGTAACTCCGAGCCATCATCTTCTTCGAGTTTTTGGAGTGTATTATCAACATCTAATCGTGTTCTTCGTCATTAATTCGAGGTAAACTCCTAGAACCTTGTTTTTGGATAAATTAGGGTTTTCACGTTTTCGTTCGATTCGTTCCGTATGATAGATTAATTCATGATGAATATGATTAATCTTGTTGGTATTATTGGTTTTCCTATGGATTCATGGTATATTTCGTGGTATTTTTGTAATCGAGAGAGTTTGGTTGTGGTCCGCCCTCGTTGTTGTTTTTATACGAATATACATGAATCGTAGATGGGTTTTCGGGTGTATTCCAATTCCGTATTCATTTAGGATTGGTTGTGATTGTGTTCTTCGAATCGTTAGGTTCGTGATTGTCGGTTCCTAGCGTTCGTCGGTATTTTTCCTTCCGTTCGTTGCAAGTATTTTTGGAAACTTTTATGCTTAACATGAAATGGTAATGTATAATTAGCATGAAAGTCATGCATATTCGCAATTCGCAGGATAAGAACCATTCTCATTTGATCATATATATATATATATATATATATATATATATATATATAGTGGGGTTATTCTAAAAAGTCTCTTACAATAAAAAGTGTAGGAAAGATTGTGGGAGTGACATGTCATCATGCCACATCATATGACACATCATATGACATGTGGCACCCCCACCCACCCCCACCCTACATGGGGGTGGAAACACGTGTCATATGATGTGTCATATGATGTGGAATGGGGATGACACATGTCACTCCCACAATCCTTCCTACACTTTTTATTATAAGAGACTTTTTATTTTAACCCCCCCCCACACACACACATATATATATATATATATATATATATACCATGGAATTTAGTATAGAATTAAAAGTCGGTTATGGATTGAGACGAAGTTGAAAAGGTTGCAAGAATAATTGATGATTTAACCTAATACATGCCTATATAAACCGGCCAAAATCACATGCATAAACACAGAAGTTCGAATCTTCATTCCTCCTACTTTATTTTGTAATTTATTGTTAAAATTGTTTCTTGATTTTCTTTTTTTTTCGTGTGCAGGTAATACAACATGATCAAGAACTAGGAGAAGCTGATAACTCAAAGCAAGAAGCTGAAGACTAGCTTGATTCAGCTATGGAAGAAGCCATTACAAATCATCTTCCATCTCCAAATTCGGTCAATTAAGATGAACATAGCATCAAGCATGTACTATTGTTCATGACCAATTAAAGAAATATATTATACTTTCATACTTGATATAGATAACGCTATCACACAAATTCCATCAATATTGATGTGAGACATGCAAGCATTAATTTAATTTTTATTAGGTGACTTTCATTTAGTCGTGATCTCATGCGAGTGTCAACAATATTAACGAGAGACATGTAAGTATATATCTATGTAAGTATCACTTTTATTGTTTCTAACACTACTTACAAAGCGCCAAATACAACTCTATTTTTCTCATATCTGGTTGTGCTATAAACCAAACAATTTCTTCCTTTCACCTTCTTAACATAATTACGTGTATTCCTTTTTTCACTTGGAGTTTATTAATTTTAAGATTATGTCTTATGTGCAATGCAGGTGCATGTAGCAGTTGCCAGTAGTCATGTTGCAAACTACAGTAGTCACCCACGCAGACTTTTGAAATTAGATTTAGAGGTTGTGAAGATCAGATATTCGCACTAAGAGTGTCCTATAAGCATGTTCAAGTTATGTGAAATATATATATATATATATAAATTTCAACAAATAATTGCTTACACACTGCTACTGACATATCCGAAAGCATACGATTATTTGTTTATCACTACACAAGAATATTAGTCTACTAATATTTATAAATAATAAAATGAAGGTAGCCCGCCCATATATAAAACAAATATATCTTAAAAACTGATCTCTTACACTAATTACGTATAAATGTACATATATTGTCCATACACATAAACATGTTTATTCATTGGAATATGTATATACAATGTATACAAACTAAGACAATTATTAGTGGAGTCCAAAAGTTTTATGAATTATTAGTAGTGTGTTAATTAATATTCATTTGGTTAACTATTTAGAATTGAGTTTATTGATAAAATTTATTAATATTAGTTAGACTTCAATGTTAATTTTCAATGCAATTAGTTGTACAGTAAAATGAGATGAAGCCAAAAATATTTGTAACGATTTTATACAGTTTATGTGGCATTATTATATATACGTGATTACACTAACTTTTACATATACTCGGTATTGACAAGGAAATGCTACAACTTTTGACATCAAAGAATAATATATATAATGTTGCTTCATAAGTAAGCTACTAAAAAATTACATTTGGTAATGTGTAACTATGATGAGCAACCAGACAAAGATTAGTAGTCAACTATGTAAGAATATACTTGCATCACTTGCATGAATAAAACGTTGGTACGCTACATGTAATGTAGGAACAATGTCACTAGGGGTGGCAAAATATATCGAAATGCCAAAACCGAATTTATCGTACCGAAAAATTACCGAAATTGCCGAAAATTTCAGTATACCGAATTTTCGGTACGGTATGGTGCCGTACCAAAAATTTTTGATACGATAACAATATAATTTTTTTTTATTTTCAATATTTCGGTATATACCGAGATACCAAAAAAAAATCGGTATTTTATTATATATATTGGTATATCGATTCGATATTTTTTTTATTCGATATTTCGGTATACCAAGACTTTTTCGATATTTTGGTAATTCAGTATTTCGATAAGTTCGGTATACACCGATACCGAAATGAAATTTGGTATACCTCGGTATGGACCGAAAGCCATACCGAAACTTTCAGTACTGTAACGGTATGAATTTTGTTGTACTGAAACTTTCGGTACGATATACGGTATCCACAAAAAATTTGGTACGGTACGGTATACCACCCCTAAATGTAACCGATAAAGGTAAAATAATGTTCTTTTATAGCGATGAGTTTAGTACATCAAATTTGAACAGTAAAATTAAAAATATCAACTTGAATAATGAATAGAAAAGAAAAAATACATAATTTTGGCTTGAAGCCATTTGTAAATTATAATAACAATAAAAAATTTGAGTTTTAGACAAGCAATAGTTCAATAGTTTATTCAAAAACAAAACCGGTACATCGCACGGGCCATGAACATGAACTCATTATTATCATTGAGCCCATGCAAAAATGCAATATCGAAGCAGATAAAAAAAATCAAACTGCGCCTACAAAGCTACACACAAATAAAACATACTCTAGAGGCCCAATGCAAATAAGAAACCAAACATAATCTAAAAGTTACCTAACTCCCAATCCAAGTAACAACACAAACAGAATAATAAATAAGATGCAAGGTAATAAATAAGAGTATGAAAAGATCAAACCGAGACAAGAGTATTAACAGTGGTTCGACTATGAAGACTCCTTAGTTATAGATTGTTGTATATTCAACAAATCAACAAAGATCTCCCGCAGCAACCTTAGTTATAGATTATTGTATATTCGGTAATTTACACAAACATTACGCGATGAACACTTAGATACAAACTTTGTGCGTAGCACGAGTTCTAAATGCCTCGTATTATATCTAAACTTGCCCATTCGGCTTGTAAGTACAGAATAAAGTCTACAGGTTGCAGGCTTGCAGCCCATACAACCAGACACTATCCATCTTTCTATGTAGGAAACATTTCACCGTAGGGGAGACTTTATACTTGAAAAAAAAGATATGAAGTAGCATAAAACTCTTGTAGGAATGCTTAGGTTGAAGGTGCCACACGCTAGAAAGATCACTCCTAACATTCAGACTGTAAACTCGGTAGTGACCGAACAACAATTTATCTTATACACAGACAACTTAATTAATTCAGACTAATGGGTTGTTTGGCAGTTGCTGAATGATTTAGTGCAGAATAGTAACTCTGAATAGTCACAAATTACCATTTACCTTTCTGTATAAAAGTATCGATTAAAAATCTCATTTTTCCTCCCCGTACCAAAACCTCTCCTTTTTATAAATAAAAACCCTAATTTTTATAAATAATTGTGTATAATATTTTTAAATTTAATTCATTTAAAATAATTATTATTATTATTATGTATAATATTTTTAAATTTAATTCATTTGAAATAATAATAATAATAATTATGCATAATATTTTTTAATTTAATTCATTTAAAATAATAATAATTATTATTATGTATAATATCTTTAAATTTAATTCATTTGAAATAATAATAATAATAATTATTATGCATAATATTTTTTAATTTAATTCATTTAAATAATAATAATTATTATGTATATTATTTTTTAATTTAATTCATTTAGAAAATTATAATAATAATTATGTCTAATATTTTTTTTATATTCATTTAAAAAATAATAATAATTATTATAAATAATAATTCTTAATTTAAGAGGAGGTAGAAATTGTTTGCCTCTTAATAATTGAGAGAGGATATGGATGCTTAATGGTTAAGAGGTTTTTGTAACCGTTAAGAGGTCATATTTTTTTTTGACAAACAGTCTTGGCTTCTTAGCGATCCAGAGGTAGGCTCTTAATGTAACCATTAAAAGTCAAACAAACATTTCCTAAATCAATATACAGCTTAATGGAAAACAAACGAAACAGCCACCTAAGCCACGGTAAAAATCGAATTATTATCTTCAAGCACTAAGCAACAATCAAAGCTATAAAACAATAAACATTGGATCAAATTACTGCCAGAAAAGGACAGGAGTCTAAAAGAAAAATAAACGGACAGCATCGCACAAATATATTGATCTGAATCATCTTCAACAAAATTTTAGCATCCCATAATCTTTTAACGTAAACAAAACATTCCATACCGAAAAGTTCAAAGAACACATCAGTAACTAAGAACCATAAAAACTAACCAGGACAAGAAACAGCAACCAGATATGGCAACATACACAAAACCCGACAACAACCACATGCATCTTCACACCAATTAAGTGGCAACGGATGGCTTCGTGGCTGCAGAGAGTCTAGACCTCTTCTTGGCCAAACTCTCGCTACGCTTTTCCCTTTGTTCCTTCAATCGACTAGCAAGAAGCTTCTGATACTCGGCGGCTTCAGACTTCGCCTTGGCAATCCTCTTCTTCTTGTCGGCAATTCTAGCTCTCTTCCTCTGCAGAGTCAATGGAGTCACAAGCCTCTGAATCTTAGGAGCTTTACTTACTTTCTTACCTGTGATGAGAAAAAAAACAAATGGGGGTCGGTTGTCAATAATTCATTAATTAAAGTTTAGTCTAATTAAAATAAAAAAAAAACTACTTTTAAAACTACGGATAACCCATCACAAGTTCCTTTTTTGTAATTATACCATAATAATGAATATATAAATAAATGTATGCAACAAACTTACCATTTTTGGTGGTGAATGTGCGGCGGTATGTGTTGACATACTTGCGAACATCATCCTCCTTGGAAAGGTTGAAGAGCTTGCGGATCTTAGAAGCCCTCTTTGGACCTCTCATCCTGGGCTTCTCAGTATCAGTGAGTCCAGGAAGATCATTATCCCCCTTTTTCACAATGACCAAGTTCAAAACAGACAGGTCTTGGCTGACGATGCACCCACGAACAGACTTCCTTCTGCGCTCTCCATTTCTCCTACCAAAACCACGGAAGCATGGGGTACCTGTTCAAACAAATTTCGTAAAAAAATAGGGTTCGGGTCAAAAATGAAAGACATGTAAAAAAGGTTAGAGAAAAAGAACAAGTACCTCTGTGCAGCAAGAGCCTCACGCGACCTGGAGTCAGGACACCCTGCTTCATAGGGAAACCTTGCTTATCACAACCTCCCATAATCTTGAAGACATAGCCCTTGAATTCCTGGAATATAAAAAGGGGCAGACATGATAGAATCAACATTGCCAGACAGAAATGATAAACGAATATACAACTTTGGTTCATTTATATGTAGAACTTTGGTCCATAAAAAGGAAGCAAAGTGAGAACTTTCCCTACCTCACCCAGTGCATCACCACTGACTTCTTGAGAGATTCTCTTATCATAGAATGCTCGGCTGTAATTGACAGAAACAAAATAAGATGAGTGCAGCTTATAACAACACAACTGAAGAAAAGGTAAAGCCTGAAACATAACAAATCACGAAAACAGGAACTCATGCTAGTACAGTCCAATCAAATTTTAGTTACATGATATAATATCGTAGCTGTAAAAATCCTAAGTTATCAAGAAACAAAAAGATGCCCTTTGCTCCGGGTAAATTTCTTGATCAACTAATATTGAAGACACAAGTTAATACAACATTATTGATGAATTAAATTTGCACAAATAAGCTGATATTAAGATCTCAATAGGCATAAAAAAATCACAAAAAAATGAGAGCACACACAAAGTCAGAAAAACGGGCAAGTCATAGTAATCCATTAAAATTGACATTATCAGATCACATTTTCTCGAATTCTATTAGAACAAAATGATTTTCCATTGTTTCCAATGGAGCCAAAGACTACTTATTCTTTGGTTCTGGATTATAATGGAATAAAACAAAATGAGCAAGTTAAAAAGAAAGAAAAAGATGGACAAGCAAAACCACTAATTTTTAGGCAACAAGACTACACCAAGAATTGTCAAAGATCAACAATGTTTGCCAACGAGAACCATGCCTCATTAGGCAAGTACCAGATCCCTGGAATGAAAATGGTCATATTGGGGTTAATATTAACCCCTGCAGTATTTACATGCACAAACAACTAGAGATATTCATGGAAAATTGTCCTTCTAGAAAAGTAAGACTGATTCAACTTTGTACTACCTTACTAAGAAACACTCCCTTTCCAGAAAAGCCACTACAGTTAGAAAATGTCCGAATTATATCCTAAAGAAACAAAAAAAATTGTTTACATTTTTCATATATTCTTCCCTTTAACTGAAAATTTGACCTGAGTTCGACAAATGTATTGTCTACAGTTACTGAACATTTAATCGCAAATAAAAGCAGAAAATGAACAAGCAAAAACACAGTCGATAACCAAAATGCGAGATAAAAAGACGTAAATAGGAACGATGACGTACAGTTTCTGATCGTCATCAATTTCCAGCTTCTTCTGGCAACCAGTAGTCGGATTCGCTATGTTGAACTATAATATTGAATAAAACAATAATCGTTCAATAAATTTCGCCATGAAAATAGAGCACACAAACACATTTACGCTTACAAAATTACATTAAGTCGACCAGATCTATACATATTATAACATATATAAGTATTATATATATGTGTGTATATATATATATATATATATATATATATATATATATATAGAGAGAGAGAGAGAGACAGAACCTTCATCCTCGATGAAACGCAGAAGAGGTAGCGAAGATGATAGGATAGCTCTGGAACGCTTTCAGCCTCTCTTCCACAACTAGGGTTTCAAAGTGGGTTTGAAGCACAATATATAGGGATCAGAACGGTAGGCTAATTGAGCGGACCATTGGAAATGGAAACCTTATTGGGCGGCTTAACTGGTCAAGGCCCAATACAAAATCTGGTTTTCCTAATGCAAGTAAGTTAGGCCGGTTCACAAAAATTATTCTATTATTTTATTCTAAATTTTTCATATTTTAAAATATTATGTTTTCAAAAAAATATGAAAAATTAAAGAAAACATGTTCAGAAACAGTCCAGTTTTCTAATTTGGAAAACGCGGTATTCCATGACTCCAAAATTTTGGAATACTCCAATTCAAATTTGGAAAACAAGCTGAGATTGTTTTCCAAATTTTGACTTGTTTTCCAGAAAAATGGAATATTGAAATACCGGTTATTCCAAATTATTCCAAATGAACTGTTTGTGAACATATTTTCCAAATTCTCTTGTATTCTATAATATTATTCTGGAAAAGTGGAATAATTTTCCTGAACTAAACAGGGCCTTAATATTTCATTTAAGGGTTAATAGCGCAAAATCCCTGAACTTTTGTTAAATTTTTATTTTGCACCTATATTTAAAAATTTGTCTGAAAATTCTCAACCTTTAATACTAATTTGATTTTGCACTCCGGCGATATTTTACGGTGATAGCCTTTCTTACGTGGCATATATATGGCATTAGTAGATGTCGTGACATCTACGTGGCAGCAACGTGTATTTTTCAACACAGGTGGAAGAAAACCACGTAAAAAAATAACAACAAAATATTAAAACGTTTCTGAGATCCCCAAAGACACAAATCTTTCAAAGTTCCAAAATTTCTCTCTTACTAATCGAAGATTCATCCTGAAATTAGCGAGGTGAGATTTCTCTTAATTCTTCAATTCTTGTCAGTTGTAGGGTCTGGTTTTGATTAATTTACTGAACTTTTGTCTTTCTCTTGATTAAATATTCTTCGACGAAAGCGTGAGAGTGGAATTGTGGTCTTGGTGATCCCGTAGGTCAAAGAAGGCTATTCTTGCAATGGGCGACAGGTAGGTCCCTCTATTTTCCATTTTTTTTTTTTGGTTTAAGGGTTTTTGATTAAATAGGAAGACAACCTGAAAAGTCGTTAATTTTGCGTCTCTTAATGATTAAATAAAAATTACAACCCAGTCTATGCAAAACGACGACGTTTAAAATGATTATATGCGGCGTCGTTTTGTTCACACCAGAGTATTTAGCCACATCAGACAATGTGATTGCCACATAAGCACCCAATTGAGGTCTCCAGGGCCGGCCCTTCTGTTGGGCCAAATGGGCCTCCGCCCAGGGCAGCAACAGCCCAGGGGGCATCCAGGGCCAGCCCACCTAGTAGTACTTAGGTTTATTTTTTATTTTTTTTTCACTCGGTCACTCCTCTCTCTCTCTGACTCTCTCTCACTCTCACACACACAACACCAGTCCCCAATCTTTTTTTTTCATTCGGTCGCTCCTCTCTCTCTCTCTCTGACTCTCTCTCACTCTCACATACCACACCAGTAAAAACCCTCCGCTCCTCTCCTGCTCTCTCTCTCGGTCGCTCCGTCCTCCACTGTCCCAAAACTTTTTTTTTTAATTTTAGGGTTTGTGTTGTGTGTCGCTCGCCCCAGGTTTCTTCATCTTCACAGTCCGATGGTTCGCTCGCCCGTTTCATATTCCCCAATCGACCACTGCCAGGCCAATCCCCAGGATCTCAGGTGTTGTCTTTCCATTTTTTTCCTTTCAAGTAAATTTTTTATTTTACTTATTGGTATTATTTGCTAATTTACTTGGCATTACTTGGTATTATTTTCTTATTTGCTTGGTATTACTTGGTATTTTTGCTTAGTTGTGTTGGAATATTTATTCCACACATTATTTAATTTGTGTTTTGATAATTAAAGTTGCTAAACAACAAAACAACATCGAGGCGAAGCAAAACGACGAAGCAGACGAAGACGCAAAAAGTTGCAATCTGGACTGAATTAGCGCACGCTAAAGCATACATGTTAGCGCACGCTAACGAGGAGTCAACTGCATATCAGCCAAGTTTCGAAGTAAGTTGAAGTGAAGTCAGCTGATGGGATAGCGCACGCTACATGGTATCATTAACGCACGTTATCGAGCCTTGTTACCGTTGTGAAGGAATTCAAACACAAATTAACGTATGCAATGAAGTCAGCATTAGCGCACGCTACAAAGTATGAATAGCGCACGCTAAGAAGTTTGAATCAAGTCAATCAGAACGTTGGGAAAAGCAGGTCAAAGTCAGCATATCAAACGGATACTTTGACAATCCATGCAACGGATATATTGGATTAGCGCACGCTACAATGTGTTATTAACGCACGCTAATACAAGAAGGTTACGTACGTAAGGCAGAAGGCATAACGTACGCTAAAGAAGAAACGGTTACCGGATCAAATCGGGAACAGTCTAGCGCACGCTACAGGCACGCTAAGATATTAGCGCACGCTACCAGAGTAAGGCTAGCGCACGCTAGCAAGTCAAAACAGCCAGCAACGGCTAGTTTATGGGAAATGCCTATAAATACCATCCCTATGGTATTGTTTGAGCACAACAACTTCAAACAAACGAGATATACATCTGAGAATCATATACTTACATTGTTGTTGTAATATTGAGCTTATATTGTTAGTTTGAGTGTTTATACATTCAACATTATACACGAGCGGTAAAAGAAAAGATACGATTGGATTCGGTGCTATTAGGATCAAGTATCCGGCATTGTTAGGATCGCAATCGATATCTAAGTGAGGTTTATCTAGTACCCATAGAAAGCTAGAGTGGTTGATTCCTTATCCAATAGAAAAGGAAACATGGTTTTACTCGGACCGATAGAAGACGAGCTTGTAACGGTAATCCCTCGACCGATAGAAGAGAGGCGTAGAGGTTTTGATCTTAAGCCTAAGAAAAAGATACATCGAGAGAGGACGTAGGCTTCGTTAATAGCCGAACCTCTATAAATCCTTGTGTGATTTATATTCCGCAATTTATTTACGCTTCTGCATAAACGGCGCAATATCCGATTTGGTACCCAACAATTGGTATCGGAGCGGTACTCCTTTACGCGGCTTAACATCCGAGGAGAAAAAGATCAAAAATGGCGTTTCAAATGGCTCCAGTCGAAGGCCTTGCTCTCAACCGACCACCATTTTTTGATGGCGTGAACTTCATGACTTGGAAGAAGAAGATGTCGATATTCATTCGAGCTTACGACATCGAACTTTGGAAGGTGATTTGTCTTGGTCCAAAAATTCCAATGAATTCCAACGGTACGCTTAAAAATTTTGAAGAATATGACGACTCCGATTGGAAAAACGACCATTTCAATTGTAAGGCAACTCAACTTCTATATTGTGCCTTAAATCCGGAAGAACACAACCGGATATCATCGTGTGAAAGTGCCAAAGAAATCTGGAAAATGCTTGAGGTAACACACGAAGGTACGTCTCAAGTCAAAGAGACGAAGATAAACATGCTCCTTCACGATTATGAATTATTCCAAATGAAGGACGACGAATCCATCTCGATTATGCTCGACCGATTCTCGGTCATCACTAATGGATTAGCATGTTTTGGAAAACCACTTTCGAGTAGTAAGAAAGTAAAGAAAATTCTCTGATCACTACCTCGAGAATGGGACGGTACGGTTACGGCAATAATGGAATCAAAAGATTTAAATACTCTCGATTTTAGTGCTCTCGTTGGTTCTCTTATCAACTACGAGATTGTCCTAAAATCTCGGAATGCCAAACCGAAACCGAAAGAGAGGTCGATAGCCTTCAAGGCTAAAATGTCGAAAAAGAAAGAAGAAATCCCGGTGGACGAAAGTGATGAAGAAATGGCATATTATGCCAAAAATATTAATAAGTTCCAACACTTATTAAACCGGAGAAAGAAGGATATTCAAGCGGGGGAATCGAAGAAACCAGACAACACTTGTCGATTATGTGGCAAACCAGGCCACTTTGCTAAAAACTGTCGTGTAAAGCAAAAGGAGGTTCTAATCGCAACATCGAGCGACGAAGATCCCGATGAAGATTTTCTTGAACAAAATAATCTCGCTCTCATGGCTCGGAGTTCATTCGACGATAGCGATGTCAAAAGCCAAGTAAGTAACTCCTACGACGAACTCTTTGAATCATTCGAGTTATTACATACGGACTATCAAAATGCTTTAAATGAAATTAAATCCCTCAAGTCTAAATATAAAACTTTGGAAATTGAAAATTCCAAAATACTTGAAAAAGGGAAATTTGTCGAAATTGATCATTCGAAATGCCTTGAAAATGAAAATATTTTGAAAAATGATCTTTTAAAAGTTCAAGATGAACTAAAAATTTTGACAAAGAAATTCTCGTGCGGCAACGATAAATTTGAACAAATGTTATGTGTTCAAAAATATACTTTAAATAAAGAGGGGTTGGGATTCAAACCACGTTCAAAAAAGGAACCCGTCAATTTCAAAATACCCCGATGCGAAAAATATTTGAAAATTGGGCATCATATTTCTAACTGTAAAAGCCCACGCCAGACGATAATAATTAAAAAGATTTGGGTTCCTAAAGGAACAAACGTTTCAAACATCGTCTATGTTTCAAAAGAAAAACCAACTATTGGTTGGATCCCCAAAAATTAAATTGTGATATTTTACAAAGGGGGAGAAGGAGTATTTTTTTCAGGGGGAGTATTTTTGCTTATTAATGCATATTCGTTTGTATCATGCATATTTATATTTCGATATACTCTATATTTTTTACTTTTTGATGAAGACAAAAAGGGGGAGAATAACATGAATTGAGATAAAAAGGAGAAGGAGATGAATTGAGATAAAAATGAGAAAAATCGAAGAAGTCGAAAAGAAAAATAAAGCATACAAATAGTGGGAGTTGAAAAATAAAAAACGACGTAGTTGAAAAATAAAGGACATGTCGAAAAGAAAAGAGGATTGGAGAAACTAACGAAACGATCAAAGCCGAAAATTTTGATTCGTAGAAATATACATATATTATTTTTACAGGTTATCCAATTCAAGAGTTGTTTTGTAATCATCAAAAAGGGGGAGATTGTTGGAATATTTATTCCACACATTATTTAATTTGTGTTTTGATGATTAAAGTTGCTAAACAACAAAACAACATCGAGGCGAAGCAAAACGACGAAGCAGACGAAGACGCAAAAAGTTGCAATCTGGACTGAATTAGCGCACGCTAACGAGGAGTCAACTGCATATCAGCCAAGTTTCGAAGTAAGCTGAAGTGAAGTCAGCTGATGGTATAGCGCACGCTACATGGTATCATTAACGCACGCTATCGAGCCTTGTTACCGTTGTGAAGGAATTCAAACACAGAATAACGTATGCAATGAAGTCAGCATTAGCGCACGCTACAAAGTATGAATAGCGCACGCTAAGAAGTTTGAATCAAGTCAATCAGAACGTTGGGAAAAGCAGGTCAAAGTCAGCATATCAAACGGATACTTTGACAATCCATGCAACGGATATATTGGATTATCGCACGCTACAATGTGTTATTAACGCACACTAATACAAGAAGGTTACGTACGTAAGGCAGAAGGCATAACGTACGCTAAAGAAGAAACGGTTACCGGATCAAATCGGGAAAGCTTCAGCGCACGCCATGTGCACGCTAAGATATTAGCGCACGCTACCAGAGTAAGGCTAGCGCACGCTAGCAAGTCAAAACAGCCAGCAACGGCTAGTTTATGGGAAATGCCTATAAATACCATCCCTATGGTATTGTTTGAGCACAACAACTTCAAACAAACGAGATATACATCTGAGAATCATATACTTACATTGTTGTTGTAATATTGAGCTTATATTGTTAGTTTGAGTGTTTATACATTCAACATTATACACGAGAGGTAAAAGAAAAGATACGATTGGATTCGGTGCTATTAGGATCAAGTATCCGGCATTGTTAGAATCGCAATCGATATCTAAGTGAGGTTTATCTAGTACCCATAGAAAGCTAGAGTGGTTGATTCCTTATCCAATAGAAAAGGAAAAACGGTTTTACTCGGACCGATAGAAGACGAGCTTGTAACGGTAATCCCTCGACCGATAGAAGAGAGTCGTAGAGGTTTTGATCTTAAGCCTAAGAAAAAGATACATCGAGAGATGACGTAGGCTTCGTTAATAGCCGAACCTCTATAAATCCTTGTGTGATTTATATTCCGCAATTTATTTACGGTTCTGCATAAACGGCGCAATATCCGATTTGGTACCCAACAATTGGTATCGGAGTGGTACTCCTTTACGCGGCTTAACATCCGAGGAGAAAAAGATCAAAAATGGCGTTTCAAATGGCTCCAGTCGAAGGCCTTGCTCTCAACCGACCACCATTTTTTGATGGCGTGAACTTCATGACTTGGAAGAAGAAGATGTCGATATTCATTCGAGCTTACGACATCGAACTTTGGAAGGTGATTTGTCTTGGTCCAAAAATTCCAATGAATTCCAAAGGTACGCTTAAAAATTTTGAAGAATATGACGACTCCGATTGGAAAAACGACCATTTCAATTGTAAGGCAACTCAACTTCTTTATTGTGCCTTAAATCCGGAAGAACACAACCGGATATCATCGTGTGAAAGTGCCAAAGAAATCTGGAAAATGCTTGAGGTAACACACGAAGGTACGTCTCAAGTCAAAGAGACGAAGATAAACATGCTCCTTCACGATTATGAATTATTCCAAATGAAGGACGACGAATCCATCTCGATTATGCTCGACCGATTCTCGGTCATCACTAATGGATTAGCATGTTTTGGAAAACCACTTTCGAGTAGTGAGAAAGTAAAGAAAATTCTCCGATCACTACCTCGAGAATGGGACGGGACGGTTACGGCAATAATGGAATCAAAAGATTTAAATACTCTCGATTTTAGTGCTCTCGTTGGTTCTCTTATTAACTACGAGATTGTCCTAAAATCTCGGAATGCCAAACCGAAACCGAAGGAGAGGTCGATAGCCTTCAAGGCTAAAATGTCGAAAAAGAAAGAAGAAATCCCGGTGGACGAAAGTGATGAAGAAATGGCATATTATGCCAAAAATATTAATAAGTTCCAACACTTATTAAACCGGAGAAAGAAGGATATTCAAGCGGGGGAATCGAAGAAACCAGACAACACTTGTCGATTATGTGGCAAACCAGGCCACTTTGCTAAAAACTGTCGTGTAAAGCAAAAGGAGGTTCTAATCGCAACATGGAGCGACGAAGATCCCGATGAAGATTTTCTTGAACAAAATAATCTCGCTCTCATGGCTCGGAGTTCATTCGACGATAGCGATGTCGAAAGCCAAGTAAGTAACTCCTACGACGAACTCTTTGAATCATTCGAGTTATTACATACGGACTATCAAAATGCTTTAAATGAAATTAAATCCCTCAAGTCTAAATATAAAACTTTGGAAATTGAAAATTCCAAAATACTTGAAAAAGGGAAATTTGTCAAAATTGATCATTCAAAATGCCTTGAAAATGAAAATATTTTGAAAAATGATCTTTTAAAAGTTCAAGATGAACTAAAAATTTTGACAAAGAAATTCTCGTGCGGCAACGATAAATTTGAACAAATGTTATGTGTTCAAAAATATACTTTAAATAAAGAGGGGTTGGGATTCAAACCACGTTCGAAAAACGAACCCGTCAATTTCAAAATACCCCGATGTGAAAAATGTTTGAAAATTAGGCATCATATTTCTAACTGTAAAAGCCCATGCCGGACGATAATAATTAAAAAGATTTGGGTTCCTAAAGGAACAAACGTTTCAAACATCGTCTATGTTTCAAAAGAAAAACCAACTATTGGTTGGATCCCCAAAAATTAAATTGTGATATTTTACAAAGGGGGAGAAGGAGTATTTTTTTTCAGGGGGAGTATTTTTGCTTATTAATGTATATTCGTTTGTATCATGCATATTTATATTTCGATATACTCTATATTTTTTACTTCTTGATGAAGACAAAAAGGGGGAGAAAAACATGAATTGAGATAAAAAGGAGAAGGAGATGAATTGAGATAAAAATGAGAAAAATCGAAGAAGTCGAAAAGAAAAATAAAGCATACAAATAGGGGGAGTTGAAAAATGAAAAACGACGTAGTTGAAAAATAAAGGAGATGTCGAAAAGAAAAGAGGATTGGAGAAACTAACGAAACGATCAAAGCCGAAAATTTTGTTTCGTAGAAATATACATATATTATTTTTACAGGTTATCCAATTCAAGAGTTGTTTTGTAATCATCAAAAAGGGGGAGATTGTTGGAATATTTATTCCACACATTATTTAATTTGTGTTTTGATGATTAAAGTTGCTAAACAACAAAACAACATCGAGGCGAAGCAAAACGACGAAGCAGACGAAGACGCAAAAAGTTGCAATCTGGACTGAATTAGTGTAATACCCAGTTGTAATTCAGTAATTATCACTCAGTAATTATCACTCAGTAATTATCATTCAGTCATTATTACTCAGTAATTTCATTCATCATTGATCATTTGTCACTCATATTCAGTCATGGTATTCATCATTCAGAGTAATTGTATCGAGTATCGATCGTCATTCATCATTAATCTGATTGGAGTTTCGTGCCGTGTTTATCATCATTGTCATTTTCGTTGCAAGCTGTGCTTGAGGAGTAGCGCACGCTACATACTCCTTTTAGCGTACGCTAATTGGGTATAGGTAGCGCACGCTACCGCTCAGCTTTAGCGCACGCTAAGGCTACCTTGGCTGCAGTCCAGAAGGTACTGGACTGCAGGTGAGAATATTTGTAGCGCACGCTACGAGTGGTAAGTAGCGCGCGCTAACGGGTCGTAGTAGCGCACGCTATGTGTGTGGAGTAGCGCGCGCTAGGGGCGGATCAGGTTGAGTCCAGTGGCTACTGGACTGCACCGGGTTTATTCATAGCGCACGCTATGCATTGTTGTTAGCGTACGCAACCGACATATTAGCGCACGCTAAGTAATGGTTGTAGCGCACGCTATCGAGGTTAGATCAGAGGGCAGATGTTTTTCTGGACTCCAGTACTGGGCGTCAAATATTTCGCTAGCGCACGCTAACAATGGATATTAGCGCACGCTAGTAGTATGGCCGTAGCGCACGCTACAAATAGGTACGTAGCGCGCGCTACCGTGTTCGGACAGTGGGTACTGGACTACCCAAATTACTCGTTAGCGCACGCTATGCACAAGGGCTAGCGCACGCTAACCTGGACTGAGTATAAATTGGACAGTTTAGTCAGAGTTCGTCATTTTTCATCTCATTTCATTCCTTCGGTATTTTTGGGCGATTCCGAGCGATCCAGAGTTGATTCTTCGAGGTGTAATCATCAATCATCATCTTCAAGTCTTTGAGTTGAATTTATCATCACTTCATCATCTCCAAACGTCGAATCAAAGGTATTAATCTCTTGGATCTAGAATTTCGGATTTTCGATTTTCCTTCCGATTTCTTCGTAAGCTTGGATTATCATTGGGATATGTTAAGTTATGGATTATCTACTTGGATAAATATATTCCTACGGATTTAATGGTTATTTTCGAATTGTTTTCAAGAACCCTTGGGGTTGACTTGTTAATTGGGGATTTTCCGATTGATGTCGTTATAATCATGATTTATGGATTCCTAATGGATTATTGATATCATTGAAGTGTTTTGTTAGTTCGAAATACTCATTTTAGTGTTGGTTTCGACATATTCGGGATTGGATATTTTCGAAGTCGTGTGGTTGGTTACGTATTCGTTAGAATGCCCCAATGAGTTCGATTATCGTTGTTTCGACCTTTGGGTTAGTCGTGTTTTGTTGTTTGATGCGTGTATTGAACGGTTGTTGGTAATTATTGTTATTCAAGGTTGTTCGAGCGACCGGTATTTCACTTAGACGTTGTTCGTGGACGGACATTCTTCATCGGTATTGTGTAAGTTGATTCTTACTGCTAAAAGGATACTCATTCCTTTTGTTGTTGATCATTCATAATCATAACTCATTCATCATTGTATTAATCATTTTGAGACTTGTAATTGTCGGATAATCATTTCATTAGCGAGGAACGGCGGTTCCAATCATTTCATTGAAAACTACCAATCACTTCATTATCACTTTCGTATCGGTGAGTCATTCTTGACTTTGTCGGATTATTATTATTCATTGATATTCAATGTGGTCATTCTTGTTCATATGACCTTCTGGGTTCATATTGCGTGGCCGGGTGCGGATGTGTGGAATTTTTAGTCGGGCACGTGATGGCCATGTATTGGGAGTGATACATTGGACTGTGCACACGGTAACGATTACCTCCGTGAGACTAATTAGGTACAAGGACGGGTGTGTCCGGTCATCCGTCTTGTACACTTGCACAGAACACTACGGGCGTACTATGATACTCCTCTTCAGCGTAATTCATAATTAAGAATTTTTCATAACTTCAGTTAATTCATGATTGTGTAATTTCAACTCTTGAGGATTGTTGTTCTGTGTAACTGACCCCGTTGGGGGATTTTGTTTTCAGGTCACGGCAAGGCAAAGGCACGGGAAGAGCATGTTGACGGCGACGAGTCCCAGTGATACTAGTAGGGGGCCCCAGTCATTCCGTTTGTTCAGTCATTTTCAGTCATTTCAGTTATTTCTGTCATTTGTATTTTCCGCTGCAAATTCCGTTTGTAATGTTTATTTATTCAGGGTGGTGTATTTTATCTTCATATAAAATACACTAGTATTCGGTATTGTCCTGGTGTGTCGTACTTAAACTCCTCATCGGAGTGTTTGGTAATATAATGTGGTTCGGTACTACAATTATATTATTTAATTCATCATTTTCATTTGCCTGGTGGGTCCCAGTCAGGGATTCACGGCACTGTAATATCCGCCTAGTTTGGGGTGTTACAGAGTTGGTATCGGAGCGTGGTTTTGAATACTACCCTCCAAGTCATGTCTCATTTGAAATCATCGTCATCGGACTAGTATCATTGGACTTTCGCGTCACGTGTGACCTGTGCAAATGCCGAGCCAATCAGACCAAGAACTGTAAGATTTCTAATGCCATGGTATAATTTCTGGCATTAATCATTCATTCATAATTCATCAGTTAACAATCCTCAATCATCATTGTCACGTTGACCAGGACGGTCAGGTTAACTCATTAATCAGTCAATTCATTTCATTGTTCAGTTGTTGATCAGGAAGATCGAATCATTAATCTTGTTAACTCATTCAAGATAATCATTTCAGTAACTTTATCAGATAATCATGTCACGTCAATTGATCACTCATGTAATCGCTGTATTTGAGCGCGTATGCTCATTTTCATCATTTCATAATATAATCATAATGTGATACTCATGCGAGATATATAATCATCATATGACTTTCCACTTCAGTATGGAAAGGGCTGGCAGAGGACGTGGAGGACGAGGCCGTGGAGCGGGCCGAATCCCGAGAGCTCGTGTGAATACACGTGCAAACGCGAGGAATAATGCTAATTCATCGAGCAATGACGCCGCCACTCATTCACCGACGCGATCATTCATTATCGGGAGTCGCACCGGACACGGCTCGCCGAGGGTGTCCGGTCGATCCACTCGCATTTATGCAGGCATGATGGCCCAAATGACTTAGATGGCTCGGTTGATGGAGACGATGCATAACTCCGTCAATCGAATCGGCGCAGCTCCTCCGCCGCCACCTCGAGGCAAGAGAGGAATGTGAGTAACATCATCGGCGATATCTCTCGCTGCAGGCCACCTACTTTCGAGGGCCTGCCTGAGCCGGCAGAGATATCATTCATTGGCTCGAGCATTTCGAGAAGCTGTTTGCTATGGTAGAGTGTCCCGAGGGGCACAAAGTTTCGTTGCGGCTTACTACCTTGGTAAGAGCGCACATTCTTGGTGGTTGTCGTTGAAGCCCACCGAAGGATCTTGTACTTGGGATCAGTTCAAGACTCTCATGATGGAGAGGTATTATCCGACCCACTCAGAGAGGCCAAGCTGTCAAATTGCTCACCCCGACCCCTCAACAGACGAGGATGTTCTCGCTATTGCCGAGAAATTTCAGAACTTCTTCCTTTCGCCTCGTCCATCATTCATTCAGAGGCGGATAAAATCAAGTATTTCAAAGAAGAGGTCAAAACCCCGTATGAGACTTGCCATTTAACCATAATTGCACCACGTTGGCCGAATTCATTGAGAAAGCTCTCACCTACGAGCTATCGCTAAGGAAATTGCTAAGCGGCAACCTTCATCTCGCTAGCAAGAAATCGAAGAACCGTAATCACCCAAGGCGGCCGACAACCTTCAAGAAACCCCGTGCGGGCTCTGCTTCGAGCGACCTCCGGTGTCGTCTAAACCCGCGGAATCTCGATCACGAGCGGCGATTCGGCCATCACCTGTTACAACCGTGGGGATCTTGGTCATGTCGGCACTAAGTGTCCGAGACAGTCTGTCACGTGTCATAACTGTGGAATTGTGGGACATAAGGCCCGTTTTGCCGTAGGGACTCCAAACCTACTCGACGTCATCTCAGCCCCTAAGCGGTCACCATTCGTAATCAAGCCACTCAATCGGGCTGTTTAAAACGACGGAGCGACTAAAGGTGGAGCTTTTAGCCATCGACGGAGCGTCCATGTCGGACTAGCAAGCCGGATTTATGAGATGAAGAAGACCGATGATCCAGAGGCCCGAATGATCTCGTGTACACTCGATATTCTATCTCAACCTCGTGTGTACTCTTTTCGATATCCGGTGCATCGCATTCATTCATTTCCGAGTCATGTTTGAGTAGACTACGTCTGGGTAGTGCTACTAGTTGTGAGCCTTATGTCATTGGCCTACCTGATGGTAGACGAATTATCGGTAATCGGGAGATTCAGAATTGTCCGATTCAGTTTCATGGTCGTGTATGGCCAGCGGACCTAATCGTGGTAGATTTGCCGAGGGACGACGTCATCTTGGGTATTGATTGGATGGATTGTCATGATGCCATCATTAATGTCCGTAAGCGTATGGTCACTATCATTTCAGACGATGGAGTTGAATGTGTGTTTCAGGGAGGTAATCCCGGCTGTTCTGGTAAGGTCATTAATTCAATGAAAGCAGTAAGGTTACTCAATCAGGGATGTGTCGGTTATTGGTGCTATATGGCCAAAACCGAGAAGTCATCAGTAATGTTAACAGATATTCCGGTGGTGAGGGAATATGCCGATGTTTTTCCAGACGAGTTACCTGGTTTGCCTCCACAGAGGGATGTGGAATTCACGATTGAGTTGGAGCCTGGTACGTCCCCGATATCGAAGGCGCCGTACCGGATGGCCCCGACCGAAATGCAGGAATTAAAGAACCAACTTGAAGAGTTGTTCGAGAAGGGTTATATTCGCCCGAGTGCGTCCCCGTGGGGAGCACCAGTGTTATTTGTCAAGAAGAAGGATGGTTCATTCCGCTTATGTATTGATTATCGGGAGTTGAACAGGGTGACGATCAAGAATAAGTACCCCTTACCCCGTATTGATGATCTCTTAGATCAACTTCGGAGCTTCGATTTTCCAAGATCGACTTAAGATCCGGATATCATCGATGCGGATTCGAGTCGGATATCGCGAGGACGGCGTTGAACTCGCTATGGTCACTATGAGTTTGTGGTTATGCCGTTTGATTGACTAATGCACTGCGGTATTCATGGAGTTAATGAATCGGGTTTTCATCGACTTTTTGGATTGGTTTGTTGTTGTCTTCATCGATGACATTTTGATTTATTCTCGTGACGGGAGGAACACGAGTCTCACCTTCATCGAGTGCTCGACGTGTTGAGACGAGAACAACTTTATGGGAAGTTCTCCAAATGTGAGTTACGGATGTCCGAAGTGACGTTTCTCGACACGTAATTTCATCGACGGAGTTCGTGTCGATCCTCGAAGACGGAGGCTATTCGAGATTGGCTACCTCCGAAGAACGTTAAGGAAATCCAAGTTTCCTGATTAGCGGGTTATTATCGGCGATTTGTGGAAGGATTTTCTAAAATCGCTCAACCCTTAACGAACTTATTGCGGAAGGATAAGAAATACACGTGGTCCGACGCGTGTCGTGAGTTTTGAGGAACTCAAGAGCCGTTTAATGTCAAGACTGCATTTCCTTGCCGCAGGGACGGAAGGATTTGTGGTTTATAGTGATGCGTCCGGACAGTGGTCTCGGATGTGTGCTCATGCGTAACGGAAGGTCATTGCCTATGCTTCACGGCAATTGAGACCTTACGAGGTTAATTATCCGACCCACGACCTGGAGCTAGCAGCCGTGGTGTTCGCTTTGAAGATTTGGCATCATTACTTTTATGGCGTCACCTGTCAGATATTCACCGATCATAAGAGCTTAAAGTATATATTTACTCAGAAGGAGTTAAATATGCGTCAGAGACGGTGGTTGGAATTAATCAAAGATTATGATATTGAGATCCTCTACCACCCGGGCAAGGCGAACGTTGTCGCCGACGCCTTGAGTCGTAAGTCCGTTCAGAAGCAGATGCTTGCCCGTTTAACAGTTCAGAAGGAGCTTCAGCAGGAACTCCTTAGACCCGAGATCGAGGTCTGGCTTCAGCGAGTTCAGGGGCAGCTTTGTATGTTAGAGATTTCATCGTCACTAGAGGAGACAATTCGAGAGAATCAGGGTTCGGACCCATCATTGTTACGCATCCGTGAGGATGTGGCTCAGGAAAGCCTCGGATTTGTGGTCCACGAGGATGGACTTTTGAGGTTTAAGAATCGGTTGTGTGTACCGCGAATGACGAGTTGAAAACTCGATTTTGAAAGAAGCTCATGCTACCCCTTATTCTGTGCATCCGGGGTCTAGCAAGATGTACAAGGACTTGAAACAAAATTACTGGTGGAGTAATATGAAGCGAGAAGTCGCAGAATTTGTTTCGAGATGCTTAACCTGTCAACAAGTTAAGATTGAACATCGGCCGGCGGTATGTCAAAACCTCTTCCTATTCCCGAATGGAAGTGGGAAGACATTTCTATGGATTTCATCACGAGTTTGCCGACGAGTCGTCGTGGCATGAATACGATCGGGTTATCGTGGACCGCTTAACTAAATCATCTCATTTCCTTGATATCAAGGATACGTGGGTCCCGAGAGACTTGCCCAACTTTTCATCAAAGAGATAGTGAGACCGCACGTACTCCTAAAAGTATCGTTCCGATCGTGACGGACGGTTTGTGTCGCATTTTGGAAATCGATTCATCGTGCTATGGGAACTCGGCTTAATCTCAAGCTTTTCATCCTCAGTCCGACGGACAATCAGAGAGGACCATTCAGACATTAGAGGACATGTTGAGGGCATGCGTCCTCGATTGGAAAGACGATTGGGAAGCCCAACTACCATTGATCGAGTTCACGTATAATAATAGTTGGCATGCTTCGATCAAGATGGCACCTTACGAGGCCTTGTATGGTCGCCGTTGTCGATCTCCGTTGTGTTGGGACGACTTATCTGAATCATTGGGCACCGAGCCCGATATGCTTATAGCCGCCCGTGAGAAGGTAGCTTTGATCAGGAGTCGTTTGTTGACATTTCGTAGTCGGCGTAAATCATATGCGTATAACCGCGCCGACCATTAGAGTTCGAGGCCGGTGACCATGTGTTGGTCAAGGTATCCCCGAGTCGTGGTATCTTCCGTTTTGGGAAGAGGGAAAGTTGAGTCCGAGATTCATCGACCGCTTGAGATTTTGGATCGAGTGGGCGAGTTAGCTTATCGATTGGCTTTACCTCCGGCGTTGAGCCGAATTCATAATGCGTTTCATGTCTCTCGATTGCGGAAGTATGTTGCCGACCCGAGTCACATACTTCGACGAATCGAGATCGCCGACGATCATTCATATGAGGAGCGTCTATACGAGTTTTAGAGCGGCGAATCAAGCGGTTGAGGAATAAGACGATTCCTTTGGTTAAAATTCAGTGGTCTAGACACGAGTCGAAGAGGCTACTTGGGAAACCGAGGATAGTATGCGGAGAGTTATCCCGAGTTGTTTGACCCTTAGTTTCGGGGACGAAACTCTTTTAAGGGGGTGTATGTAATACCCATTGTAATTCAAGAATTATCACTCAAGAATTATCACTCGAATTATCATTCATCATTATTACTCAAGAATTTCATTCATCATTGATCATTTGTCACTCATATTCATCATGGTATTCATCATTCGAGTAATTGTATCGAGTATCGATCATCATTCATCATTAACTGATTGGAGTTTCGGCCGTGTTTATCATCATTGTCATTTTCGTTGCAAGTCGTGCTTGAGGAGTAGCGCACGCTACATACTCCTTTAGCGTACGCTAATTGGGTATAGGTAGCGCACGCCATCAGAACACCCCAAACCAGCGGATATTACGGTCAGTGGACCCCGATCGGGACCCACCATCGAATGAAAAGGATGAATTACACAGGTAAATGTAGTACCGAACCACATTATAACATCAATTACTCCGATTAGGAGTTTCATACAACACACCCAGGATAATATAGAATACTTGTGTATCTTATGTGACGATAAAATACACGACACTGAATGAAATGAGTATTCGAAAGTAATGTCTGCAATGAATAATAAAGAAAACATAAATGATGAATAAATGATCGAAAGGATTGGGGCCCCTTCTAGTATCACCGGGACTCTCCGCCGTCAACGTGCTCTCCCGCGCTTTGCCTTGCCATGACACGAAAAACAATATCCCCAAACGGCCGGCTTATACGTAACAACAATCCTCAAGGGTTGAAAATACACAATCATGATATATCTGAAATTATGAATTATCCTGTCGAACATACGCAATCAAACATGCTATATGAATCGACTATCAGTACGGCTCAAAGGAATGGCGCCACACTACGTCCGGGATGGAAATGTGTCCGTGCACAAGCCACCAACGATCAAACACGCGTGGTCTTGTACCTAATCAGTCTCACAAGCAATCGACTGCGTGCACACCCAATGTGAGGCCAACAACCAACACACGACCATAATGTGCCCGACATGAAAATCCTACACATACCAACCGGCACGCCAGTATGACCCGGAATGCCACAATATGACAAAAGTGACAACGAAAATGAATAATGACTCACCAAGATTAAATGATGGTGAAATGAATGATAGCTCAATGAAATGATCGGAACCGCTGCCTTTATGACTGAGGTGATTAATTGACAATGACGAGTTTTGATACGATTAATACAATGATGAATGAGTTATGATTATGAATGAACAACGACAAAAGGAATGAATATCCTTTTAACCGAGTAAGAATTAACTTACTCAATACCGATGATGAATGTCCGTCCACGAACAACGTCCTAACCAAGATACCGGTTGCTCGAACAACCTTAATTCAATACAATTACCAACAATCCGATCAATAACGAATTAAACACGAACATAACGAACTCAAGACGTCGATACGATTAAACCAAGTTCATAGGGGCATTATATCGAACACTTTGAGGCCAACTTCGATTGATTACAACTAAACCTCAACAATACCAATCTCAAATCCCCAAGAAGTGCTTCAAATCAATAAAACATCTCCAATACGATCAATAGTCCGTTAAGAATATCCAAAACGTGATTATAACAA
Source organism: Orobanche coerulescens (assembly GCA_033398695.1). NCBI lineage: Eukaryota > Viridiplantae > Streptophyta > Magnoliopsida > Lamiales > Orobanchaceae > Orobanche > Orobanche coerulescens. The sequence continues at coordinate 11,834,145 of CM065815.1, read as the reverse complement.
CTATTAATCGGAAATCCCCAAATCCAACTCGATATTCAAAGTGTTCTAGAATAAATCCTCAAAAATCCAATGAATCCTTATACAAACTCATAATCATATACATATCCCTTCATAAAACATGATTATAACGTCCAAAACATCATATCTCAACACAAAATCGAAATCCAAGGTGTTGAAGAAATTACCTCTTGAAGATCTAACCACTTCGATCCGATGAACACGAGTTATAACGAGTACCCAAGCTTCCCAAAGGAATGAAGATGATGAAGATTACACACTCAAGTGATTGATGATGATAAAAACTCTCTCTCAACCCTCTCTCTCGGATGAAGAAGGAAAAAGAAAAAGTGAAGTGAAATGACCCGGCCAAGTCATTGGCATCGCTGAAGTTACGGCCGTAACTCGGCCCTCTTACGGCCGTAACTTTCCAAGTCAACGGCCTTACGGCCGTAGAATCGCCAACTCAGACGGCCGTAACTCGGCTTCGTCAAAGCTCGCTGACACTTTACGGCCAGAATCGATCCCGAGTTACGGCGTAACCCGCCTTCGTCAAAAACATCCGTCGACACCCTTACGGCCAGAATCGCACACCTTACGGCCGTAACTCGATGATACGGCCGTATCCGGCCAAATCTTACGGCGTAAGCCCTCTTCGCCGAAAACGGCTGTGCACTCCGCCACAGACGGCCAGAATCGGCCAACTCAGACGGCCGCACCGCCGACTTACGGCCGTATGCCGCAACCCTTACGGCCGTAAGTCACCCCGGTCGACAACACCCAAAACTTACGAACACCACTTACGGCCGTATCTCACCATCCTTACGGCCGTAACTCACCTTCGGCCGAAAATGTCTCGTAGCTCGGCTGACGCAGACGGCCAGAATCGCCAGCCTTACTACTGCACTGCCAACTTACTACTGCACACAGGACCTTACGGCCGTAAGTCCCTTTCGTCCAAATGGCCTGAAACACGAACCCTTGTTACGGCCGTAACCCAAAGTCCTTACGGCCGTAACTCGATGCTGGCCAAGTTGAAAATTCCGATAACTCCGATTCCACGATACGACTGATGAATGATCCGACATAACATACGAATGTGAAAATGAACAAGTCTAACACAAGCCACGGATGATGCTCCCAGTACGACTACCAAACACGATGAAAATAATAATACTCCCGTCGATCTCTAAACGGAGATGACATGACGATCGGTAACTGATATACGATTGCAACATGCCAACATTGAACGCAAATGAGTGATTCATGAATGATGAGTGATTATTAATGAGTGAGAATTACTGAGTGACAATTACAGACTGATAATTACTGAATGAAAATGAATGAATTACAACCGGGTATTACATACCCCCCCCCTTAAAAAGAGTTTCGACCCCGAAACTAAGGGTCAAACAACTCGGGATAACTCTCCCGCATACTATCCTCGGTTTCCCAAGTAGCCTCTTCGACTCCGTGTCTAGACCACTGAATTTTAACCAAAGGAATCGTCTTATTCCTCAACTGTTTGATTCGCCGCTCTAGAACTCGAATAGACGTTCCTCATATGAATGATCGTCGGCGATCTCGATTTCGGCCGAACCGAGTATGTGACTCGGTCGGCAACATACTTCCGCAATCGAGAGACATGAAACACATTATGAATTCGGCTCAACGCCGAGGTAAAGCCAATCGATAAGCTAACTCGCCCACTCGATCCAAAATCTCAAACGGTCCAATGAATCTCGGACTCAACTTTCCTCTTCCCAAAACGGAAAATACCTCGACTCGGGGATACCTTGACCAAAACGTGGTCACCCGTCTCGAACTCTAGTGGTCGACGACGATTATCTCGCATAGATTTCGCCGACTCGAGCCGTCAACATACGACTCGATTAAAGCTACCTTCTCCCGGCGGCTATAAGCATATCGGGCTCGGTGCGATTGATTCGACAAGTCATCCCAACACAAAGGAGACCGACAACGACGACCGTACAAGGCCTCGTAAGGTGCCATCTTAATGGAAGCATGCCGGCTATTATTATACGTGAACTCGATCAATGGTAGTTGGGCTTCCCAATCGTCCTTCCAATCGAGGACGCATGCCCTCAACATGTCCTCTAGTGTCCGAATAGTCCTCTCCGATTGCCGTTTGACCGAGGATGAAAGGCGATCGAGATTGAGCCGAGTTCCCATAGCACGATGAACCGATTTCCAAAAATGAGACACAAATCGTCCATCACGATCGGAAACGATACTCTTAGGAGTACTGCAGCCTCACTATCTCCTTGATGAACAATCGAGCCGCCTCTCAGACCCCACGTATCCTTGATCTCAAGGAAATGAGCTGATTTTGTTAGGCGGTCCACGATCACCCAGGATCGTGTTCATGCCACGACGACTGCCGGCAAACTCGTGATGAAATCCATAGAAATGTCTTCCCACTTCCACTCGGGAATAGGAAGAGGTTTCAGATACCCACGGCCGCCGATGTTCAATCTTAACTTGTTGACAGTTAAGCATCTCGAAACGAATTGCGACTTCTCGCTTCATATTACTCCACCAAGAATTCTGCTTTCAAGTCCTTGTACATCTTGCTGGATCCGGATGAATGTAATAAGGGGTAGCATGAGCTTCTCTCAAAATCGAGTTTTTCAACTCGTCATTCACGGCACGCACAACCGATTCTTAAATCTCAAAAGTCCATCCTCGTGGACCACGAATCCAGGGGCTGTCCCCTGAGCCACATCCTCTCGGATGCGTAACACTGATGGGTCCGAACCCTGATTCTCTCGGATTGCATCCTCAAGAGATGATGAAATCTCTAACATACAAAGTTGTCCCTGAACTCGCCGGCTGCACTCGATCTCGGGTCTAAGGAGTTCCCGCCAAGCTCCTTCGAATCGTTAAACGGGCAAGCATCCGCTCCCGAACGGACTTACGACTCAAGGCGTCGCGACAACGTCGCCTTGCCCGGTGGTAGAGGATCTCAATATCATAATCTTTGATTAATTCCAACCACTGCCTCTCGACGCATATTTAACTCCTTCGAGTAAATATATACTTTAAGCTCTTATGATCGGTGAATATCGATGTGTGACGCCATAAAGGTAATGACGCCAAATCTTCAAAGCGAACACCACTACCGCTAGCTCCGTGTCGTGGGTCGGATAATTAACCTCGTAAGGTCTCAATTGCCGTGAAGCATAGGCAATAACTTTCCGCTTCTCGCATGAGCACACATCCGAGACCCCGTCCGACGCATCACTATAAACCACAAATCCCTCCGTCCCCTGCGGCAAGGAAAGTACAGGTGCTGACATTAATCGGCTCTTGAGTTCCTCAAAACTCCGCTGACACGCGTCAGACCACGTGTATTTCTTATCCTTCCACAAAAGGTTCGTCATGGGTTGAGCGATCTTAGAAAATCCCTCCACAAATCGCCGATAATAACCCGCTAATCCGAGGAAACTTCGGATTTCCTTAGCGTTCTTCGGAGGTAGCCAATCCCGAATAGCCTCCGTCTTCTGAGGGTCGACCGAACTCCGTCTCGACGAAATTACATGTCCGAGAAAAGTCACTGACATCCGTAACTCGCACTTGGAAAACTTTCCAAACAGCTTGCTCTCGTCTCAACACGCCGAGAACCCGATGAAGATGAACCTCGTGATCCTCTCGGCCACGAGAATAAATCAAAATATCGTCGATGAAGACAACAACAAACTGATCCAAAAGTCGATGAAAACCCGATTCATCAATTCCATGAATACCGCAGTGCATTAGTTAGCCCGAACGGCATAACTACGAACTCATAATGACCATAGCGTGTTCGAACGCCGTCCTCGCGATATCCGACTCTCGAATCCGAATCGGTGATATCCAGATCTTAAGTCGATCTTGGAAAATATCGAAGCTCCTCAAGTTGATCTAAAAGATCATCAATACGGGGTAAGGGATACTTATTCTTGATTGTCACTCTTTCAACTCCCGATAATCGATACACAACCGAAATGAACCATCCTTCTTCTTGACAAACAACACGGGTGCTCCCCACGGAGACGCACTCGGTCGGATATAACCTTTCTCGAACAACTCCTCAAGTTGGTTCTTTAATTCCCGCATTTCGGTCGGGCCATCCGACGGTGCCTTCGATATCGGGGACGTACTGTGCTCCAACTCAATTGTGAATTCCACATCTCTGTGGAGGCAAACTGTAACTCGTCTGAAAACATCGGCATATTCCCTCACCACCGGAATATCCGTTAACATTATTGATGACTTCTCGTTTTGGCCATATAGCACCAATAACCGACACATCCCCGATTGAGTAACCTTACCGCTTTCATCAAATTAATGACCTTACGGAACAAATGGATTACCTCCACAAACACACATTCGACTCCATCGTCTGAAATGATAGTGACCAAACGCTTTCGGACACTAATGATGGCATCGTGACGGTCCATCCAATCGATACCCAAGATGACGTCGTCCCTCGGCAAATCTACTACGATTAGGTCCGCTGGCCATACACGACCATGAAACTGAATCGGACAATTCTGAATCTCACGACTTCCGATAATTCGTCTACCATCAGGTAGGCCAATGACATAAGGCTCACAACTAGTAGCACTACCCAGACGTAGTCTACTCAAACATGACTCGGAAATGAATGAATGAGATGCACCAGTATCAAAAAGGGTACACACAGGTTGAGATAGAATAACGAGTGTACCTGAGATCATCCGGGCCTCGGGATCATCGGTCTTCTTCATCTCATAAATTCGGGGCTTGCCGGCCCCCGAACCGGATGCTCCCGTCTGATAGCTCTTGGCTCCGCCTTTAGCTCTGTCGCCTTGAAAGACGCCGAGTGAGTGGCTCGATTCCCGCACCCGAATGACACGGGGCTTGAGTTGACGCCGGAGTGGGTTTAGAGTCCCTACGGCAAAACGGGCCCTATGCCCGGCAATCCCACGATTGTGGCACGTGATGCATCGCCGACACTTGGTGCCGAAATGACCGTTTCTTCACAGCTTGAAACAAGTGATGGCCGAATCGCCGCCGCGATCGAGATTCCGCGGGTTTAGACGCCAGGGAGGTCGCTCGTAAAGTAGAGCCGCCCGCGGTTTCTTGAAAGTGGCACGACTACCGCCGATCGACACGGTTCTTGGACTTCTTGCTAGCGACGAAGGTTGCCGCTTAGCAATTTCCTTAGCCGTAAGCTCGTAAGTAAGAGCCTTCTCAATGAACTCGGCGAGTGGCACGCTTATGATTAAGCAACCGAAGTCTCATACGGGTTTCACCTCACTGAAATACTTGATCTTGTCCGCTCCGAGTGAATGATAGATGAGGCGAACGGAAGAAGTTCCCGAAATTTTTCGGCGATGGCGAGAACGTCATCATCCGCCGAAAGGTCGGGAGTGAGTAATTCCGACAACTTGGCCTCCCCGAGTGGGGCCGGATAGTACCTCTCCATCATGAGAGTCTTGAATCGATCCCAAGTACATGTTCCGTCCGTGGGTCTCAACGATAACCACCATGAATGAGCGCTCTTACCGAGATAGTAAGCCGCAATCGAAACTTTATGCCCTTCGGGGCAATCCACCATAGCAAACAACTTCTCAAAATGCTCAAGCCGGTGAACAATATCCGCCGCTCGGATGAGCCCTCAAAAGTAGGTGGTCGGGCGAGAGATATCGCTAATGATATTGCTTACACCCCTCTCTTGCCTCCGAGGTGGCGGCGGAGGAGCTCGCCGATTTTGATTGACGGAGTTATGCATCGTCTCCATCAACCGAGCCATCTCGGGTCATTTGGGCCATCATGCCCCGCATAAATGCGAGTGGGTCGACCCGAACACCCTCTCGACCGAGCCGTGTCCGGTATGACTCTCGATGGTGAATGATCGCGCCTGTGAGTGAGTGGCGCTGGCCGCCGCTCGATGAGTTAGCATTATTCCCGGCATTTGCACGGTATTCGCACGAGTTCTCCTGGATTCGGCCCGCTCCACGGCCTCGTCCTCCACGCCCTCCGCCGCCCCTTCCATGTCAAGCGGAAAGTCATATGATGATTATATTTCTCGCATGAGTATCACATTATGATTATATTATGAAATGATGAAAATGAGCATACGCGCTCAAATACAATGATTACATGAATGATTAGTTGACGTGACATGATTTCGATGAAATTATCGAAATGATTATCTTGAACAATTTAACAAGATTGATGATATGATCTTCAAGATCAACAACCGAGTAATGAAATGAATTGAGTGATTAATAAGTTAACATTATCGACTTGATCACAATTGAAATTGATGAATGAGGATTGTTAATCGATGAATTATGAATGAATGATTATTGCGTAAATTATACCATGGCATCGAAATCTTACGCTTCTTGGTCCGATTGGCTCGGCATTTGCACAGTCACACGTGACGCGAAAGTCCAATGATACTAGTTCGATGACGATGATTTCAAATGAGACATGACTTGGAGGGTAGTATTCAAAACCACGCTCGATACAAACTCGTAACACCCCAAACCAAAGCGGATATTACGGTGCCGTGGACCCCCGATCGGGACCCACCAGTGCGAATGAAAAGGATGAATTACACAGGTAAATGTAGTACCGAACCACATTATAACATCAATTACTCCGATTAGGAGTTTCATACAACACACCTGGATAATATAGAATACTTGTGTATCTTATGTGACGATAAAATACACGACACCGAATGAAATGAGTATTCAAAGTAATGTCTCAGCGGAATAATAAAGAAAACATAAATGATGAATAAATGATCGAAAGGATTGGGGCCCCCTTCTAGTATCACCGGGACTCTCCGCCGTCAACGTGCTCTCCTCGCGCCTTTGCCTTGCCATGACACGAAAAACAATATCCCCAAACGGGCCGATTATACGTAACAACAATCCTCAAGGGTTGAAAATACACAATCATGATATATCTCAAATTATGAATTATCCCGCCGAACATACGCAATCAAACATGCTATATGAATCGACTATCAAGACGGCTCAAAGGAATGGCGCCACACTACGTCCGGATGGAAATGTGTCCGTGCACAAGCCACCAACGATCAAACACGCGTGGTCTTGTACCTAATCACCTCACAAGCAATCGACTGTGTACACCCAATGTGAGGCCAACAACCAACACACGACCATAATGTGCCCGACATGAAAATTCTACACATACCAACCGCACGCCAAGATGACCCGGAATGCCACAATATGACAAAAGTGACAACGAAAATGAATAATGACTCACCAAGATTAAATGATGGTGAAATGAATGATAGCTCAATGAAATGATCGGAACCGGCTGCTCCTTATGACCGAGGTGATTAATTGACAATGACGAAGTTTTGATACGATTAATACAATGATGAATGAGTTATGATTATGAATGAACAACGACAAAAGGAATGAATATCCTTTTAACCGAGAAAGACATAACTAACTCAATACCGAAGATGAATGACCGACCACGACCAACGACCAAACCAAGATACCGGTCGCTCGAACAACCTTAATTCAATACAATTACCAACAATCCGATCAATAACGAATTAAACACGAACATAACGAACTCAAGACGTCGATACGATTAAACCAAGTTCATAGGGGCATTATATCGAACACTTTGAGGCCAACTTCGATTGATTACAACTAAACCTCAACAATACCAATCTCAAATCCCCAAGAAGTGCTTCAAATCAATAAAACATCTCCAATACGATCAATAGTCCGTTAAGAATATCCAAAAACGTGATTATAACAACTATTAATCTAAATCCCCAAATCCAACTCGATATTCAAAGTGTTCTAGAATAAATCCTCAAAAATCCAATGAATCCTTATACAAACTCATAATCATATACATATCCCTTCATAAAACATGATTATAACGTCCAAAACATCATATCTCAACACAAAATCGAAATCCAAGGTGTTGAAGAAATTACCTCTTGAAGATCTAACCACTTCGATCCGATGAACACGAGTTATAACGAGTACCCAAGCTTCCCAAAGGAATGAAGATGATGAAGATTACACACTCAAGTGATTGATGATGATAAAACTCTCTCTCAACCCTCTCTCTCGGATGAAGAAGGAAAAAAAGAAAAGTGAAGTGAAATGACCCGCCAAGTCATTGGCATCACGGGTTACGGCCGTAACTCGGCCCTCTTACGGCCGTAACTTTCCAAGTCAACGGCCTTACGGCCAGAATCGCCAACTCAGACGGCCAGAATCGGCTTCGTCCGAAAGCTCGCCGACACTTTACGGCCAGAATCGATCCCGAGTTACGGCGTAACCCGCCTTCGTCAAAAACATCCGTCGACACCCTTACGGCCGTAACCGCACACCTTACGGCCGTAACTCGGATGATACGGCCGTATCCGGCCAAATCTTACGGCGTAAGCCCTCTTCGCCGAAAACGGCCAGCACACTGCCGCACAGACGGCCAGAATCGGCCAACTCAGACGGCCGTACTGCCTCGACTTACGGCCGTATGCCGCAACCCTTACACGTAAGTCACCCCGGGTCGACAACACCCAAAACTTACGAACACCACTTACGGCCGTATCTCACCATCCTTACGGCCGTAACTCACCTTCGGCCGAAAATGTCTCGGTAGCACTTTGACGCAGACGGCCAGAATCGGCCAGCTTTACTACTGCATTCGCTCAACTTACGGCACCACAGACCTTACGGCCGTAAGTCCCTTTCGCCCAAATGGCCTCAAACACGAACCCTTGTTACGGCCGTAACCCAAAGTCCTTACGGCCGTAACTCGAAGGCCGCCAAGTTGAAAATTCCGATAACTCCGATTCCACGATACGGTGATGAATGATCCGACATAACATACGAATGTGAAAATGAACAAGTCTAACACAAGCCACGGATGATGCTCGATCTACTACCAAACACGATGAAAATAATAATACTCCCGTCGATCTCTAAACGGAGATGACATGACGATCGGTAACTGATATACGATTGCAACATGCCAACATTGAACGCAAATGAGTGATTCATGAATGATGAGTGATTATTAATGAGTGAGAATTACTGAGTGACAATTACAGACTGATAATTACTGAATGAAAATGAATGAATTACAACCGGGTATTACAGCTACCGCTCAGCTTTAGCGCACGCTACCGCTCAGCTTTAGCGCACGCTAAGGCTACCTTGGCTGCAGTCCAGAAGGTACTGGACTGCAGGTGAGAATATTTGTAGCGCACGCTACGAGTGATAAGTAGCGTGCGCTAACGGGTCGTAGTAGCGCACGCTATGTGTGTGGAGTAGCGCGCGCTAGGGGCGGATCAGGTTGAGTCCAGGGGCTACTGGACTGCACCGGGTTTATTCATAGCGCACGCTATGCATTGTTGTTAGCGTACGCAACCGACATATTAGCGCACGCTAAGTAATGGTTGTAGCGCACGCTATCGAGGTTAGATCAGAGGGCAGATGTTTTTCTGGACTCCGATCGGGCGTCAAATATTTCGCTAGCGCACGCTAACAATGGATATTAGCGCACGCTAGTAGTATGGCCGTAGCGCACGCTACAAATAGGTACGTAGCGCGCGCTACCGTGTTCGGACAAGGGTACCGGACTACCCAAATTACTCGTTAGCGCACGCTATGCACAAGGCTAGCGCACGCTAACCTGGACCGAGTATAAATTGGACAGTTTAGTCGAGTTCGTCATTTTTCATCTCATTTCATTCCTTCGGTATTTTTGGGCGATTCCGAGCGATCCAGAGGGGATTCTTCGAGGTGTAATCATCAATCGTCATCTTCAAGTCTTTGAGTTGAATTTATCATCACTTCATCATCTCCAAACGTCGAATCAAAGGTATTAATCTCTTGGATCTAGAATTTCGGATTTTTGGGTTTTCCTTCCGATTTCTTCGTAAGCTTGGATTATCATTGGGATATGTTAAGTTATGGATTATCTACTTGATAAATATATTCCTACGGATTTAATGGTTATTTTCGAATTGTTTTCAAGAACCCTTGGGGTTGACTTCGGTTAATTGGGGATTTTTCCGATTGATGTCGTTATAATCATGATTTATGGATTCCTAATGGATTATTGATATCATTGAAGTGTTTTGTTAGTTCGAAATACTCATTTTAGTGTTGGTTTCGACATATTCGGGATTGGATATTTTCGAAGTCGTGTGGTTGGTTACGTATTCGTTAGAATGCCCCGATGAGTTCGATTATCGTTGTTTCGACCTTTGGGTTAGTCGTGTTTTGTTGTTTGATGCGTGTATTGAACGGTTGTTGGTAATTATTGTTATTCAAGGTTGTTCGAGCGTAGGTATTTCACTTAGGACGTTGTTCGTGGACGGACATTCTTCATCGGTATTGTGTAAGTTGATTCTTACTCGGTTAAAAGGATACTCATTCCTTTTGTTGTTGATCATTCATAATCATAACTCATTCATCATTGTATTAATCATTTTGAGACTTGTAATTGTCGGATAATCATTTCATTAGCGAGGAACGGCGGTTCCAATCATTTCATTGAAAACTACCAATCACTTCATTATCACTTTCGTATCGGTGAGTCATTCTTGACTTTGTCGGATTATTATTATTCATTGATATTCAATGTGGTCATTCTTGTTCATATGACCTTCTGGGTTCATATTGCGTGGCCGGGTGCGGATGTGTGGAATTTTTAGTCGGGCACGTGATGGCCATGTATTGGGAGTGATACATCGACTGCACACAGAACGATTACCTCCGTGAGACTAATTAGGTACAAGGACGGTGTGTCCGGTCATCCGTCTTGTACACTTGCACGAACACTACGGGCGTCTTATGATACTCCTCTTCAGCCGTAATTCATAATTAAGAATTTTTCATAACTTGATTAATTCATGATTGTGTAATTTCAACTCTTGAGGATTGTTGTTACGTATGGCCGGCCCGTTGGGGATTTTGTTTCGTGTCACGGCAAGGCAAAGGCACGGAAGAGCATGTTGGCGGCGAGTCGATGATACTAGTAGGGGCCCGGTCATTCCGTTTGTTCATCATTTTCGATCATTTCGATTATTTACATCATTTGTATTTTCATGCAAATTCCGTTTGTAATGTTTATTTATTCAGGGTGGTGTATTTTATCTTCATATAAAATACACTAGTATTCGGTATTGTCCTGGTGTGTTGTACTTAAACTCCTCATCGGAGTGTTTGGTAATATAATGTGGTTCGGTACTACAATTATATTATTTAATTCATCATTTTCATTTGCCTGGTGGGTCCCAGTCGGGGATTCACGGCACTGTAATATCCGCCTAGTTTGGGGTGTTACAATTAGCGCACGCTAACGAGGAGTCAACTGCATATCAGCCAAGTTTCGAAGTAAGCTGAAGTGAAGTCAGCTGATGGGATAGCGCACGCTACATGGTATCATTAACGCACGCTATCGAGCCTTGTTACCGTTGTGAAGGAATTCAAACACAGAATAACGTATGCAATGAAGTCAGCATTAGCGCACGCTACAAAGTATGAATAGCGCACGCTAAGAAGTTTGAATCAAGTCAATCAGAACGTTGGGAAAAGCAGGTCAAAGTCAGCATATCAAACGGATACTTTGACAATCCATGCAACGGATATATTGGATTAGCACACGCTACAATGTGTTATTAACGCACGCTAATACAAGAAGGTTACGTACGTAAGGCAGAAGGCATAACGTACGCTAAAGAAGAAACGGTTACCGGATCAAATCGGGAGCAATGATAGCGCACGCTACAGGCACGCTAAGATATTAGCGCACGCTACCAGAGTAAGGCTAGCGCACGCTAGCAAGTCAAAACAGCCAGCAACGGCTAGTTTATGGGAAATGCCTATAAATACCATCCCTATGGTATTTTTTGAGCACAACAACTTCAAACAAACGAGATATACATCTGAGAATCATATACTTACATTGTTGTTGTAATATTGAGCTTATATTGTTAGTTTGAGTGTTTATACATTCAACATTATACACGAGAGGTAAAAGAAAAGATACGATTGGATTCGGTGCTATTAGGATCAAGTATCCGACATTGTTAGAATCGCAATCGATATCTAAGTGAGGTTTATCTAGTACCCATAGAAAGCTAGAGTGGTTGATTCCTTATCCAATAGAAAAGGAAAAACGGTTTTACTCGGACCGATAGAAGACGAGCTTGTAACGGTAATCCCTCGACCGATAGAAGAGAGGCGTAGAGGTTTTGATCTTAAGCCTAAGAAAAAGATACATCGAGAGAGGACGTAGGATTCGTTAATAGCCGAACCTCTATAAATCCTTGTGTGATTTATATTCCGCAATTTATTTACGCTTCTGCACAAACGGCGCAATATCCGATTTGGTACCCAACAAGTTGTTTGATTACTTGTTGAAAAATGTTTCCTAGATCACAACCATCCGGAGCTCAAAATCGAAAAAGAAAGAAAAAACAACAAGAAATTGCTCAATCTTTACATGGATCATTAAATAGATTTTTTGTTAGACAAGAAAAACCCATTGAAAATCCTAATGACAAGATGAAAAATCGTGTTGACGAAGAACTTATTGGTAATCCTAATGACAATGTGGAAAATCTTGTTGATGAAGAACTTGTTGGTGATCCCAATTCTAATGATTTTGTGGAAAATCTTGTTGATGAAGAAGTTGTTCGTATTCCTAACTCTAATGACTTTAATGAGCCTCATGTTGATAAAATAGATTTGAATATTTTTGAGCCGAGTGTTTGAGATGGTATGAGTTCAAACATGAAAGATTTGCTTAAAGAAAAGGGGCCTATTAGAGATCCAAATGTTGTTTTTCCAAAAGATTAACAAAATAGACATTTTTCTTGTACTCATTACATTCGTAAGCTACGAAATGGTGAATCCTATGATCGAAAATAGTTGGTTTATTCCAAAGATTTGGATAAAGTTTTTTGTTTTTGTTGCAAATTGTTCAAAGTTGCTAGATCGAAAAGTCAATTAGCAAGTGATGGACTTAATGATTGGAAACATCTTAGTTATGCATTATCATTACATGAAAATAGTTCTGAACATTGGATTAACTTGAGAGCATGGTCTAAGTTGATAATGAGATTAGACAAGAACCAAACGATTGATAGGGACTTGCAAGAGTTAATCAAGAAAGACACCGTTCATTGGAAACAAGTTCTGAAACGCATAATTGCTGTTGTGAAATGTTTGGCACAATATAATTTGGCTTTTCGTGGAACAAATGAAAAGTTTTATGAAGAGTCAAATGGTAACTTTTTAGGTGTTCTTCAAATGATTGCTGAGTTTGATCCCGTCATGCAACACCATTTTCATATGATTAAAGAAAAAAAAACTCAGCATCATTATCTTAGTCATAAAATTCAAAATGAGTTGATTGAAATGTTAGCATCCAATGTAAAATGTGCAATTATTTCAAAAATCAAAGAGGCAAAATATTTTTCTGTCATTCTTAATTGTACTCCTGATGCAAGTCATAAAGAACAAATGACTTTGATTGTAAGATGTGTTGATGTCTTGAGTGTTCCTATTAAAGTGGAAGAGTTTTTTTAGAGTTTTTAGTTGTAGAAGATACATCCGGTAAAGGTCTCTTTGATGTGCTACAAGATGTTTTGAAATCTCTTGATTTGGATATTGGTTGCGTACGGGGACAGAGTTATGATAATGGGGCTAATATGAAAGGAAAGCATCAAGGTGTTCAAAGAAGATTACTTGATATAAATCCTAGAGCTTTTTACATGCCATGTGGATGAAACCAAACCAAACCAAAAATACCCAGTATATCTCGCTTAGAGCAGGGTCTGGGGAGGGTAAGATGTACGCAGACCATGTCCCTACTTATTACGGTAGGGAGGCTATTTCCGTGAAGACCCTCAGCTTAGTGAACAACAACATATTGAGTGAAAAATGCAAAGGGGATCATATGATACGAAAAAACTCAATACCATACGTGAGCCCATGGCTTAATCCACATGGGACTTACCTAAGAGGAATTTGGCTACTTCACTCCCGATGAACGCTGCTCAAACAGAAATGAGGTTAACTGCCACTGTCTTAATTTAGTTTTGTGTGATATGGCAAACTCTTGTCACAAAGCAAAAACTTTTTTTGGTACATGTCAAATGATTTATACTGTATTCTCTAATTCTACAAAACGGTGGAGCGTTTTACTTGAATATATTGATGATTTGACTTTAAAGTCTTTATGTGCTACTCGTTGGGAAAGTCATGTTGAAAGTGTCAGAGCAATAAAATCTCAACTTGGCCAAATAAAAGATGCCTTAATAAAATTAGCCAACGTATGTGAAGACGGAAAAGTGTGTAGAAATGCTGAATCTTTGATAAATGGTGAACTTTCAAGTTTTGAATTTGTTTTAAGTTTGGCCATTTGACTTGAAATTTTATATCGAATCAACTTGGTTAGTAAAAAATTACAATCAAAAGATATGCTTCTAGATGTTGCGGTAAAAAACTTGGAAGGATTGGTTGTTTATTTTGAAAAATATAGGGACAATGGATTTGACTTAGCTATTATTGAAGCTAAAGAAATTGCAGAAAATATTGGAGTTGAACCTGAATTTCCTCTAAAACGTTATGCTTGTAGAAAAAAACATTTTGACGAGATCCCAAATAGTGAAAAAGTACAACAATCTGCACAAGAATCATTTAGGACCGATTACTTTCTAGTTTTAGTGGATATGACACTTTCTCAGTTAAAAAGTAGATTTGAACAGATGGAACATTTTGAGTCTATATTTGGGTTCTTGTTTGATGCGTCACAGTTGGTCAAATTGAAAGATGATAAATTAAAGAAATGTTTGAATCTTGAGGTTGCTTTGACACATGGTGACGATGTTGACATTGATGGGAAGTATCTCTTTACGGAGTTACAAATTTTGCAGGGCATGATACCATCTGAAGCATACGAGGAAGAAAAACCTTGGACGTCTATTCAAGTTATGGAGTTTGTAAGGAAGGTGGATATGTTCCCACACGTATTGCTTGCCTACAAGATTTTGTTAACCATACCAGTCACGGTAGCATCTGCCGAACGAAGTTTTTCAAAATTAAAGCTATTGAAGTCATATTTTCGGACTACCATGAGTCAAGAGAGGCTTAACGGGTTAGAAATTTTGAGCATTGAAAGTAAGTTTTTAGCGAATGTTGACTATGAGAGATTAATTGAAGATTTTGCTTCACGTAATGCAAAAAGATATCGTTTTAGGTGATATTATGTTTGTTTTGTTTTTCGGGATTTTGGTTGACATTGTAACTTTTTTTTTTTTTAATAATAATCGGCGTGGGGATGAGCCGCCTAGCTTGACTAGGTTCCAAACTCTTTCAAAAAATTGTGTTATTAGTTTCTTAAATTAAGGGGCATATTTTTCGCCCTTCGCCCAAGGCATCCGAAACTATTGGACCGGCCCTGGGGGTCTCACCAACGGAGTGCAAAATCAGATTAGTATTAAAGGTTGGAGATTGTCAAACAGATTTTTAAATTGATGTGCAAAATAAGAATTTGACAAAAGTTCCAGGATTTTGCGGCTATTAACCCTTCATTCAATTATTTCTTCTTTTACTAGTTTCTTCTCCGTCTCGTTCTCTCCCATCTCCCTATTTCTTTATCTCTATATTTCTTTAGATCTCGATATAAATTTAAATTCTAAATCAAAAAAAGAAATTACAACCCATCTCCCTTGTTCATCATTCATAATCGAATTTCCACCACCATATCCGCATGTCAACCTCTCACACACACACCACCAGACTATGCAGTTCAGCAATAATGACGGTCAGATGAACTTATAGAAGCAGGCACAACGAATGTGATCGCTCACACATTTGTATATTATTGCAAGCTTATTGAGGAGGAGGTAGTGTGCTCAGAGGAATGCCACTCTAAGTATATCGTTTTGCACTCATTGATAGTGGCAGGGCTGATTCAATGATTTTGGATGCCCTGGGCGTAGAGAAAAAAATATGTCCCTAATTCAATAATTTTTTAGGGAGTTTAGAACCTAGTTGAGCTCGGTGTCTCTTCCCCACCCGAAGTTTATTCCAAAATTCTTAACGGGTTTGGAACATAGTTAATGTTAAAACATGATATTCATCCCTTCCCCCTCTCTTCTCGAAGATCGTAAACAATACATTATTCAACTTATGGGATCAAAATCATTATTTTCCAACCTTATCATCCTATTATTTTATTCACATTCTAGAATCAAAATAAATGATAATTATAATACATCTAGTGAAGAGCTTGAAGTACTCTTCAACAATGACCATCTGTTTTGAAGAGATCCAGAAAAAAAATATAAATATTAATCAAGCGAAGAAGTACATGGTTGTATGCAATTATTGGTATTGCATAGTAGTTGCAAATAACAAATGTAAATATTATTGGAAGTATCCCAGCAATAGTACGTATTAGTGTATTACTAATGACTCAAAGTAGTCATCTAATTCTATACCCGTTAACTATAAGAAGCATACGATGAATGCCAAATATAATTTTAATGATTCAAAGCAGTACTCACCTCCCAAAGTAAATCCACCCATTAAGAAGTTAAAAATGAAGAATTCAAAAAGCAATGAAGTATATGTGAGTTTATAAAGTGAAGATAATATCAACACTAAAGAATGTATAGTTGGCCCAAATAAACAAACAACTAAATAAAGCAATCACCAAATTACTAAGTCCAAAGCTCCTAAATAAACCAAATAAAATATCAAATACTCATGTTTAAGAAAATCATTCAAATAGTCAAACCATTGGGATATATCAAATTTTACTATATAAACATAAAGTTATCAACAAAACATAAAGATTCAAGAAATAAAAAAACAAGAAAAATAAACAAATCGAAAAAACAACAAACAATAAACAATAAATTAGGTCAAAGATAAGTAAATAAGAAGGAAAACACCTTAGATGATGAGAAATCGAAAGCAAAATTAGATACGGCACCAAATCAGTAGCGCAAATGGCCCACTTGGGCATATTGGACATATTGAGCTTTGCTGCCCCTTGGGCTGGGTTGCTCTTGGCGGTGGCCCACTTCACCCTATACCAGGGCCGACCCTAGATAGTGGTCAATTATCCAACAGTTCTCCAAAAGTTTATATTCGACAAAATGAAAAATTCCAAGTAAAATCGAACACTCTCCTTATCGTTTTACAACTCCGTTCTATTATAATTGCAACATTTAGACTTTTATGCTTGTAAATATACAACTTTGATTAGTAATGTTTTTAATTATGTATTTATAAAAATTATAAATGTTGAAAGTATATTTCGAGCCGAATCTAACAAGATCTTATATGACAATTTTTTTTCCATATGTATAAATTACAAATGATGGTAAGAAAATATTGTTAACAATGTAAAAATCATGATATTGTAATAATACGAGAAATGAGCAATTCTAATATACTAGAATACCACCCGTATAAAATATAGAAACATAAGAAAAAGTTCACATAGAAACGCATAATACCAATCATTCACCATAAATTTTATAACACTCCTTTGTAAATTACATCAATTATTCTATTTACGATTACACCATTATTGTCGCAATAAAAATTGAAGTCTTTTATGCTCTTCACTTTGATACAACAATATAAATCTGACCACGATTGAATAGGAGTCTTGGCAGATTCGCCAATATGAGAAAGTGCATAACCATGGAAAAGCATAATTAGTGGAAATTATCGTCTTTGAAATTTAAATATCAATCTACTATCTGATGAGTTTAATATCATTTGTGGAATAAATATTTTACTCCTAAATGTGTAGTATAATATAATAAATATTATGGAAGCAATTGTACCAAAATATTGCAAATATGCATCGTCCAAAGCATATTAGAAAATAAAACAAACAAAACTAAAGTCTCTCACATAATCAATTATTGTTGCAATAGCACAATAATTCCCTTCTCTTCTCACACGAATCTCCTATTTTTTGAGTGATTGGAAATTAAAAATAATTAAAATTCTTATCGAGATATATTTTTAAAAAAATTTATACTCAATTTTTATTCTCTATAACCCTCTTTTATATAGAGACCATTATATTGATAAATCTATTGTTATAAACAAAAAATTGCTTATATTTTTCAAGAGAAAAATTACACTCTAGTTCTATGATCTATGAGAAAATTTTTAAAATAGATTTGGTTCCGCATTCTTTTTTGACCTTTTTTTGCCAAAAATGATTCAAATCGTTAAGTATTTAATAGTTTCTATTAAATGGGCAAAAGTAGATAATTTAATCCTTATATTTGAAAAACAATACATAAATTATTTGGATAAAATCTAAAATGCAAAAGCAAATCCAACATTTTCAAAAATATATAGTTGATTTCAAAAGTAAATAAATTAACAAATATTTTAAAACTAGTAATTGATTATGTGTGAGTTGGTTAAAACTGATTTTATAGTATTTCCGGAGGAGCAAAAAAAAGGAAAACTTACTGTCAGAAGTGGGATTTGAACCCACGCCCTCTTACGAAGACCAGAACTTGAGTCTGGCGCCTTAGACCACTCGGCCATCCTGACTTGTTGTTACTTTCCACTTTTTATTAATATTGAACAACATATTGAGCTGTGCAGATTAATATCAAGTCTGATTGCTTTTTCAGTTCCGGCGAAACTGAAATGAACCCGATGAATCCAATGGGTCTGGCTCCGTTTAATTCCGACCCGCCGCCTTGGGGACCGCCGCCCTTACCGGCTTTCCCACCACCGACAAACTCTTTCTGGACTGCCGCAAATGTTACCAGCCGCCTTAAAGAACTATACGATACTTTAAACCTCGCCAAAGCTATGTAAGGAGATTTCTCTACATATGAATCCGAAGCACCAATCTCGGTCGCTACGGTCGCTTAGTTATGAATTTGCGTGTTTTTTGTTTTCCGGCTGTGTAAAAGTAGTAGCAGTTTTTGTTTAGGATGTAAACAAAGTTAGTGGATATAAACTACTTGTATAACTCTGGTTTGGAATTTTTTTATCGAGCTTGAAAATTTAATTTTAATTTGATTTGTTTATTTATACAAACTAATTATGAATGAACTTCATCTGATCATCACATAAGTAGTGCTCGATTTTACTTGAATTTTTTCATTTCGTCGAATATCAACTTTTGGAGAAGTGTGTTAGAATCTAGGAAGCACGGACGCAAGAGACACAGGGATACACTTATTTTAACGTAAATTAGGACACGAAACGGTTTAAATTAAATTTGAAGTGAACATACTTCATAGGTTGGAATTTGGTATGTTAATTCAAAAAACTAGTTGTGAATTGTGAACAGCTGAATCGAGCAACTTGGTTCTTTTCTCCACACTAGATCACAGAGTGCCTCGTTCATCGAATATTGCTGTAAAGTTTGTAGAAAACTGTTCATTATATGTTGTAGAGATGAAATTGAAGGCTCACCAAATAGAATGGAGCCTACACGAAAGTTTTTGTTTCAGTGGTTGCTGCCAAATGAAGCATTTCTATTTTTTTTATAACCCGTTTAACTGAAACAGAGAGCACGAGTATATGATTTCTGGGCAGACTATGATTTTGGTTGAATTGAACTGGACAGGCAAAAAGAGCTGGAGATGTTGAATCAGATGAAGGAAAGGGAACGAACTACTAAAGATGAAGGTAAAGGGCGTAGTGATATGTCGATGGATAGGTTTACTATGTTCATGAAGGATAATCAGATTGAACTTGAATTCCAAGAATCAATGTCACTCGACACTGCAAATGCCATAATGTCGAAACTAAGATTTCAGCTAGAGCCATTCAGGGTTGTTACAGATGGGAATACTCAGTGGGAGGAAAAATCGGCTGTGAAAAGGTTAGCTGATAAAATGGAGAAGTATAAAAGAAATAAGCTCTGGCGAAGAAGGAAGCGGAGACGAATAGCCGAGAATGTAGCCAGGGTAGCGAATCATTATATGTTCTTCTATACTTCTGCTTAATGGAATATTCCATGTAATATAGAATTTTGATTGGCTATCTTTTTACTGTTAGGAGCATGAGCAATTTGATAAAATTAATAAAGAAGCTGATGAATGGAGGGCCAGGGAGATTGCTAAAGATGCGGCACAACAGAAGGTACTACAGACCATGCAGAATACGTATCATGTCTTAATATGTTATGCGTGTTCTTTCCAGATAATTACTCGAATGAAAACTGGGAATGTCATACAGCCACTGGAAAGAGTGGGTGTGACGTCAAATATTGAGAAATTTAAGAGTCATATAAAGAATACTGAACACTTCCAATACCAAGCTGAAGACCGACATGGAAGAAAATACTGTACCAATTTGGTCTACGTCATTCATTTTCCAGCATTTTGTTATATATAACCTGAATTGTAGAGCAAATCAAATACTCTCTTTTGGATTTCAACTTGGGAGTTCTGCTTCTGTAGCCTCTATTTCAGCTTGACGACATGATGTGTATGAGTTGGACTTTCATATAGAGTTTTTTCCTGATATTTGAGTAATATAGCAGTCTGCGGGCCTAGTAACCTGGTAGTCCTTTCGACTTGTATAAAATGTTTTCTTTTCTTTTCTCCTCCAGAGCATACTTAGATATTATGGTACACGTGTGGCATTGGTATCTCCAGGACTGGAGATCTCACTGTTCTATAAAATTAAGCCGAATAGCAAGATACTGCCTCCGTCCCCCTTCAAGAGCCATTTTAATGAATATACAACTTTTTTTATTTTTCGTCATTTAACAAACGTACAACTCTATCGAGAGTAAGCTACTTTTCTTACTTATATAACAAAAAACATTGCTCTAAAAAAATGCATAAATTTTAAGTAGATAATGTTCTATTATGGAAGTTCACTTTTCTATTGAGACAAAATTTCTTGAAATATGACTCTTCAAGTGGGGCAGAGGGTGTACATTTGTTTGTTTTAAAGCATTAAAGGGTTTGCAGCATCTTTTATCAAAAGAAACCTTTGTTGAGAGTGATCTCAATTGCTCGCGAGCCAACTGACATAATTGGGCCCAATTTTTGTTCTCTTTGAAACAACATAGCAGATTAACTAGGAAATTGCATTTTTACGAGTCTTTCTATCAGAATTGAATAGTGGAGAGAGGCGTTTTCTTCTCCCAAAGCTGTATAATGGGCCTTTTCTTTTGCAATATTTCTTTTGGTGTAAACTCGATATTTCTCCTATATTTCTCCTTGTATGGACTTCCAATGTATTTTCTTTCATATCATTACAGCTGTGGAGTCAAATGAAATGATCCTTATAGCGTTAGGTCGATTTAGATGGTTTTGAAATTAATTATTGTTTCTCTATTGTAGTTTTGGTATTGTTTTCATTTGCTCTATTGGACGTCCTCAAATTTGATGGTTTCTCATGCATGTCTACAAGATGTTAATGCAAATTGAGAACATCATCCTTTAAGCAATCGTTCATAAGGCAACTGTTTGTCCTTTTTGGCTCAGTGAAGTAGCATTATCGTTTTACAGGTCGAGAAGATGAAGGAAATAGCGAAGCTCAAGGCAAAAGAGGAAAAGAGAAGACTGGGATCCGAGGTGAGAGTTTTTAGCTCATGAATCTTTTTATTTTTTTTGGTAGCGTTTAGACCCAGATTCTGAATTTCTGGAGAACCCTTTTGTATGGGTTGTCTCTTTTTCAAATTAACTTTGAAGATATATTGCCAAAAACGACTTCTTTCTTTGTACATTAGTGCAAATGCTACACACTTCTAGTGCGTATGCAATTTATTTGCCTGCAACTCAATTTCAGCTTTAAAGGTGCCTCTCCATCCTTTGTTTTTGTGTCGTTCCGTGTTTCCGTAATGGTCAGAAACACTACCATCAGGCTCAAAACTTTGCTCCTTAACGTTTGCGATCTTTTAATGTAGTTCATTTGTAAAGGATGAAGCAGTCGTGATAGGAACCAGTTGCATGTGTTTGTAGTCTCCTTTGAAACACATGTATGACACGATTGTTGTGTATCTTTTCCTCATACAGATTCGATTTTGTCTAAGATAATGCCCTATGATATTGATCAGCTCTTAATAATAATGTTGTTCATGGATCATTGAAATTTATGTTGCAATTGCTTTGAGTATACTCATCTGATCCTTGTGGGTGGCGTTGCTGTAGCTGCCTAATCTTTTTGTTTGTTTGTTTGTGGGTTTTCCAAATATTTCTTCCTTGTTTCTCAAGCCTTCCAAGCATAACCTTACAATCTTTAATTCCAGCTTGAGCAGGTGTTGATTGTTGAAAAGCTGCAAGAATTACGATCCATGAGAATACAGAAATTGAAAAAACAAGGTAAAAAAAAATTAAGGGATATTACAAAAACTACCCCGATGCTTGGGGCAATTACCGGAAAAAAAAAATCAGGCTTCACAATCCTTTGAGTTGGCTTCCATCTTTCATTTTACATTAGTTAGCTTTACTGAATTTGTTGACTTCATCAACTATTTTCCTTTACATCCCTCAACAACATTACTTAGTATTATTGTAAGATATTTGGTGAAGTCAGCAAATTCCGTCAAATTAAGTTGCAGCATAATGTGAGACAAAAGCAAACCTTTAGAAGTTTCTCTAATTTCGAAACTACTTTTGATGTTTTAGTAATTATCCCAGACCTGCAATGCTGTTCTGTAATTATCTTGAACATTAATATATATATATATATATATGTATGTATATCTATATCTATATATATATATATATATGTATATATTAGATGTCCTGTAACTTCAAGGGGTAGTTGCAAAAGCTACCCATAAGTTTCAGCCCGATCATAAAAAACTCCAATCATCTTTCACAATTAATAATACCCCCTTCAAGTGTTATAGACATCTCCATGAGGTTTGTGTATTTCTAACAAATACCTTGGAGACAAATGTCAATGGGGTATTTGCGATATTTAAAAATGACTGATTTTTTTTTTTTTTTTTGGTAATTAAGTTAAAATGTCAGTGGTAGATTTGGTAGCTTTCTGTTGTCAACCTTCTAGAAGGCTCTATTCCATCTACGAAAGGGACCGAGCCCCCAAATTTGCAAGTGCTCAGCATTATGAGAAGATAAAGCAGAGACCTTAACCGATCCACTTTTATTGCCATGCAGGTCATTTCCTTCCAGAAGAAGACGACAAGTTTCTCGAACGGGTTAGAGCCGCAGTCGAGGAAGAGGAGCGCCAGACAGTGGCAGCAGCTGATACTGATGCTGCTAAAGATGCTATTGCTAATGCTGAGGAGTCATCGAAATACATTCAGAGTCGTGCAGTCGACTCAGAAAAAACGGACCTTAATGATGGTGGAGATAGAGAAAAACAAGACCGGACAACTGAGACTGCAGATGAAGGAGCTTCAAAAGTTGTCGCTCAAGAATGTAATAAACAAGACACGAATGGACCTGCTTCTAGCAGTGTCTACGACTCTGTCGCTAATTTACCCATGGAATTTTACCATTACTATCATGGAAGTGGCACTGATATGGGCACGCTCATTGAGGTAATTACTACAAGAGCGGTCACATCAAATACCCTGTAAACAAACCTAACTCTAAATTTAGGATACAAAAGCAAAAATAGGTTAAAAATCTGCACATTGAATCACCTAAATATACTCTTTCTCTCTCTCTCTCTCTCTCTCTCTCTCTCTCTCTCTCTCTCTCTCTCTCTCTCTCTCTCTCTCTCTCTCTCTCTCTCTCCCTCCCTCCCTCTCTCCCTCCCTCCCTCCCTCCCTCCCTCCCTCCCTCCCTCCCTCCCTCCCTCTCTCCCTCTCCCTCTCCCTCTCCCTCTCCCTCTCCCTCTCCCTCTCCCTCTCTCTCTCTCTCTCTCTCTCTCTCTCTCTCTCTCTCTCTCTCTCTCTTCTTTAAATAAGCAAGATGCATGTTCTTGTACAATAGGAATTTGAAATGTATATGAGATGATTTAAGAGTGAATTTAGAAGTAATCTTTTGAGATATCTGGTGTGTGTTCTCTTAAGTTCTTTTTTTCTCTCCCTATTTAGCTTATGTTTTTTGTTATGTTTTTCCCCAAATATGCTGGCAGAATTTGATTTTACTGCTAATTTCCATTGACAAGAGCTTGTTACTTCTGATCTTGCTTCACTTATCTTTCACCATATGGCAAGGGGTTACTATTTTGTGACCGGACACGAGCTGAGTCAATAGTAAAATGACCACAAGATTATTGTTTTCTATTTATAGTTATAATGATTCCACAAAATCGTTTTCCTGCTCTCTTTTTTTTTTTTTTTTTTTTTTACATTTCTGCTGTTTTAGTGTGATTCTTTCCTTTATGGCAGGTAAGGAGAATGTGGGATGCATATATAAGACCTGGAGGAAGGTATGTAAATTGCACTTTGTCAGAGAGATCAATCTAACATGTAGTTTTTTCCTTATTACAGAAAAAAATATATATGATGTGCTATTCTCTCATTTATCCTTTGTAACTAAAGGCATAGTGCTGATGATTTTGCCCTTCAAACACCACACAAATATATGCTACACATTTTTTTTTCAAACAAAGTGAACTGTCCAGTCGTGCGTCCTTGATATCTTTTTAATTTGCTTTTTACCTTGATCTTATTCTGAAATTCATCTCATATTATGCTTATCGATGCAACTTGAATACAGCCGTATACCGGGCCACTGGGTTCAACCGCCACCTCCAGCGGATGATATATGGGCATCCTACCTTGTGAAACGGAAACAACCTAAATCCTCCTAGGAGGCTCGAATTTTCATCGAGTTGCCCTGCTAGCGTGTGTGGATATTGGACTGGCGTGGTTGATTAAGTTCCAAGAGCTGAAACGGGACCAGGCTCGGAGGCTCGACTCTGGTAATAATACTAAGACGCAAGAAGATCGTGCCATGCCTTTTTTTGGGGGTAAAACCGGCATTTTTCTTGCCCAGGGACTGGCCGGCCTTGGTCGACTTTGGAGGGCAAAACAAAGTGTGAGCTTAATTAACAAATCATATTTGACATTTGCTGCGTAAGAGTATGGTAGCTCAATCCTTCATATACTTTTGTCTATTGCCGAGGGTTCGCCGAGGCGCATGCCTGACGTACGAAGACGAAACTAAATTTTAGAACAAAAAATTAAGAAATACAAAAGAAAATAGAATTGGTGATAACATGAATATAGTATTTTATTTCTTTTTATGTTTCATTTTTATATTTTTTTAAACATTGGTTATGTTTTTCTATAAATATTGACATGTTAGGTTTTGAATATATTAATTAGATTTTTAAAATATTTTATAGTTTTAAATTTTTAATTAATATTTAAAAAGATTCAGGTAATTTAATTTATTTCTAAAAAAGTCTAACATATGCAAGATAATTGGATGATTAAATGACATTTGATTTTGAACCGTATATGTAAGTTGATGTAAATAGGGCAAATTATATTATTTATGTTATAAACATTGAAAGAAATAGGAAAATATGATAAAAGATTGGGAGAAACCAATAAAATTGTGTATATCATTATGAAGGTCATAGACCTCTATTTATAGGCACACATCTAGGGTTTTACGGGTATATTAGTTATTTATCAAATACATGATTTATTTACAACACTCCCTCTTGAATGATTCATTTACATAAATGTCTACTGGAATAGTTTGAAGAAAAACCCAACGGGAGAAAAACTTCCAAACTGTTTGGAGTGAGCTTGTAACACGCATAACTTGCTGCATTATACTGCTGTTAGGAAAAGTTCTGAGCAATATATAATAATTGAACTTGCTCCCCCTAATGTCGGGAATGATACTGTCTTACAATATCAATCTTATTCATAGGTATTGTCATAAAGGAGACCATACCCGACATATTTTAATATTCATTTGGAGCGATAAAGAGGATATGTACACTGAATTACTTGTCGGAATTTAAAATAATGCACTTTTATCGATATAAAATCATAAATTACTCAAATATGTAAACTTTAAGTTTACTGTGATGATGATTCGAATTCAAAATAAGAATAAAGACAATTATGTCAACCTCAAATTCGTTCTTGAATGAGTTTTTGACATAATCAACCTTTATTTTATTGGATTCTTAATTCGATAATCCACTTCAGAAGATATCAATAATATTTTATCTTTAAACATTAAAAGATAGTAGTAGTTCATCATTCAGGGAGAAATATTATATCTTTCAAGAGCATTTATTTTTCTCAACTGCATATTTATACTTTATCAATGATACAAGTATCATCATCAATATTATATGTAATAACCATCGTTATTACTCTTCTTGCAGAAGAAAGTGCAATGATTCTTATGCAATTAATCAAACATCTATAGAATGTTGAGGAAAATTGGTCAACTCAAATAATTTTAAGTATATAAATGTACTTCATGACTTTTGCTAGTAATTTATGATATTTAGCATACAGCATGTGAGAATTTGTACTAATATATCTTTAGGATATATATCATAAATAAACATGTAGTTAAATAAAATATAAATATGCTATAGATAGACTTTAACATCAAATATGTAATTTTAAACATGTAAATATTGAAAGTATTCGGATTAATACGTCATTTACATTGATAATTTTTCTAATACCAATTTCTTTTCTTCAGAAATTGTATATGTCATTTGTCTCACTTGTTAATCTCGGAATCTTATACATTTCAAGTGATAGTTTAGAAACTCATAAATTTATCGATACTTAGAAGATAATAGTGCATAATCTTCAACCTTTTAAGGAGGAATTTAGTGGTTCTTCATGAACTGTCAATAAATTTGGCACTACCTTTTTTCACACAGAAAGTATCATTTATTTCTAAAGATATCATGCATATTTGCATTTTGATGAAACAATAAATTATGACCACTATTTAATCCCAAGAACTTGGCAATCGATTCACAAAAAGAAGAAAATAGATAAGCCAAGAATTTGAATGATGCAAATATCTTCAGGATATTTGACCTTTTTATCACTAATTATAGCAACGATCAATTCAAATCATACTTCAGGTATGACATCATATCTCATATTGATAAAAACCCATAATATAGAGATAAGAAAATATTAAACTACACAATATATAAGATTAGATATTGACATATAATCTTAAGATTATAATTTTCGTGTCCTTACTATTACCAGTTGATAGTATCCACTCCACGGGATAAAATTTATAAGTAATTATTCCCTACAAGAATAAACTCTAAATTTTATCTAATTCAGGAGATAAAATTTGAGCAATGTAATATTGAACTTTTTAATTTAATATTGTTCACTTCCGGGAACAACTTGATAGGAATATTTGACCACTCACCAATCTTGCTACCATTGGAACACAGTCGGATTATGATTGTGGAGTATATCATATCTTGTACAATATCGATAGAGAATATTCTCAAATCATATTAATATTTTTTATTTGAGATATAAGTTATATTTTCATTCAGGGATAATATCAAGCTACATTAAGAGCGTAATGATTTAATTATGCTATTATATTTATAAGTAATAAATCAATATTCTTCAGAAATATTGTATCATCACATAATTCATGTATAAATAAGAATTATTCATTTAGAATAGTAATATTCTTCAAGAATATTACAATTAATTGTGCTACTTCAGGAGCAATAATTAATCCATAACTGAATATACAAAGGGAAATAAAATAGTACGAGAATTAAAAGGCTCGGAATAACTAAATTAAAATAGTTGCTTCTTCAAGAGCACTTACAATATTCTTCAGAAATATTATTTTGTATTTTTCATTAGGAATTTACACAAATTATTAGATCTCATAGTGTTCATGAACACATCATCTTCAACTAGAATATGATGAGATAACGTTGTGCTTCTTCAAGAACTACAACAAATCTTTTAACTTAATAATCTTTTGGATTATTAAGTATTATTGAATCGTGTTTCTTCTGGAAACAAAGAGGAATATGATTTAATAATAAATTTCGAGTTCATTATATATATTATTTATATATGATGCACACAGAAATATAAAATTTAATAACTAAAGAATATATATTTTTCCTCGAAATCATCATATGCAAGAAAGTTTTTGAAGGAGTAAACAGAATTAATACCATTCACCAATGTAAAAAAAAAGACTATTTCTGCTCGGACTTTTTTATATGCAATACGTTTTAGAATCCGATCTCCACCATTGAATTAATAAATCTGTTTGTCAGGAAGATACTGTAAAAATTTCATGCTGATCCGACGGTTAACAAAGCGGGAATCGCGATTTGCGCGGTCTTGCAGTGCAGAAAATCTGCTCGCATTTTTTTTTTCCGAAAATCAGAGAGAAATAAAATTTACTGATAGAGTGTCGTGCTGATAACGTGTTATAAACATTGAAACAACAACAACAACAACATTACCCCAATGCCTCAACGGCTCCCGCAAAAAGCGGGGTAAGGGGGGATCGGATGTACGCAGCCTTACCCATGTCTTAACATAGAGAGACTGTTTCCGGCTGATCCAAAATGAAAATTGCATCGAGAATTGCACAGCGTACTGTGCAAGTACTTATCTGATTTGTCTTAATGTGTATTTTCTAAATATTATTTTTTATAATTTTTATTCATATATAATTGAAATTATTAATGGTCAAATATGTATTTGGAGAGATGAGTCAAAGTCAAAAGGAGCACAATTCTATGGGATGGAAGGAGTATCTTTTATGGATGATCCGTTCGGTAATAAGAGCACAATTTCTTTGGAACGTCGGTAGGAGGACTCCATGCATATTTTAGGTTCTTTGGGAGTTAAAATTATAGTATTCAAAATTTAGGTATTAAAAGTATTGTGAATAGTAAGAATATTTATATTTATTTTGGAATTCGTAATCCGTATTTCTTATTCTCCCTTTTCACTAAAAAGTTGCCACGTCTCGGATGACACAAGTTTTAATAAAGTTGGTAGAAAATTATGTGTAAAGTTGGTAAGTGTGAGTGGTCTTGCGGGCCCAACAATATATAAATAAATGAGTTGTGAGAAAGGTCTTTCTTTTATCAAAGCCTTCTCTTTTTTCAAAGCTCCGCTTGGCTTGAGGGAGAGACTCAGAATTAGAGATGTTAACGAAATTTAGTCACCAGCGGTTCATTTGCCTGTGAACTTTGGGTTAAGCAGTCCCAGAAAAGCCGGATTTAAACGGGGTAGGAAATATCGGTCCTAACCCTAATCCTTACGGGTTTCGGGCTAAACGGGCTAAACGGGCTAAATTTTTAAAAAATCTATTTTTTATTTTTTTATAAGTCATAAACCAAAAAAACAGTAACAATATATTTTATATATATAGTAACAAATATACTATAATAAATATAACAAAAAATACACTTATATATATATATATATATATATATAAACACACTATATTAACAAATACAGTAATAATATACATTATATATAATATTAATATATATTACATATATAATATTAATATATGTTATATAAATATAGTATTACTGTAAGTTGAAATTAACAATATATATATATATATATATATATATATATATATATATATATCGGGCTTCGGGCTAGCCCTAGCGGGTTTCGGGCTAGCCCTAACGGGCTTCGGGCTAAACGGTCCGGGCCAAAAAAACCTGGATTTAAACGGG
The DNA here is from genome assembly GCA_033398695.1 of Orobanche coerulescens. Taxonomy (NCBI): domain Eukaryota; kingdom Viridiplantae; phylum Streptophyta; class Magnoliopsida; order Lamiales; family Orobanchaceae; genus Orobanche; species Orobanche coerulescens. Next base: position 11,804,482 of record CM065815.1, on the reverse strand, counting down.
CTAGGAAATATCGGCCCTAACCCGGTTTTTTAGCGGGTTAAACGGGCCAGCCCGGCGGACCCGAGCCCGTTTAACATCTCTACTCAGAATGGGGCGGCAACAGAACGAGAATGAATGAAAGGGTTAGGATACTTAGTTAGCCAGTAAAGGTATCAAACGAGAACGAGCAAGGGCAAGTCGAACCTGGCGAAGTCTACTCTCCCTAGAAGCTGATGTTGGTTGTTGGCTAGAAATATGACAATTTTTTGTGGACGGACCATAAAAAAATTGTGCCAATTTTTTCATGGACGGAGGGAGTATTATAGATGTCAAATTATATCTGCAAAAGTGGATGCTACTGTGTTATGTAGTAGTATGCAATTGCATTATTTAAAGATAACACTAAAATAATTATAAAAAAGACAATTTGTGTTTATGTCCAATTACAACGTTCAAGTAATCAAACTAGTACTTGTAAATAAAGGTAATACAACCAAATAGTCATTTTGATTAGGTGGACTACAATATTTGTCAAGGAATTTTATGGACAAATTCTAGCCAATTTGAGTGTTTTGGGACTATTTTACCCTTACTTTTAACTTTTTCCCTCTTTTCTCTTCATTTTTTCCATTCTTTTTTCTTTATTTCCTTTTCATCTTCTATTTTCTCTTTCTCTCTCTCTTTCTCGACAAATATTCTCTCCACTATTTATTTCTTCATTTTTCTCTTTTCTCTCTCTTTCTTCTTCACCTTTTTTTCTTCTTCATTTTTTTTTCTTTTCCTTTTTCTGACGCGACTTGAAGTCGATTTTGAGGTATTGTTTTGTATTTTGTAGATTTTTAATTTTAAAAATATGTACATCGCACTGATATGAAATATTGAATTCGTAACATGGAATCATGACAAACTGATACGAATTCATAAAATCATAACATGGAATTATGACAAAGTGATATGAAATCATAAATTCGTAACAGAGAAACAAGACATATTTATATGAATTGTAAAATTCGTAACATAGAATAATGACAAATTGATATGAAACCGTAAATTCGTAATAGAGAAACAAGTCATGTTGATACGAAATAAAAAAATTGTAATTCGTAATAGAGAAACAAGTCATGATGTAATGGAGTGCTTTTTCGAGTTTTGGGACGATGTCGGGGAGTTTCATGAAGGCTCCAATATTGATTTCAGCGGATATCCTTTACTGTGTTCTCCCCACCAGTTAGCATAATCCGGTGGTCTTCTGATGCCAGATTCTTTCGACTAAAAGTTCATTTGTTCGAAAATAAACAAACAATAAAATCAGATCAATAATTCGGAACATGTAAATAATGTTACGAAATAGCAAATTATGTTACGAAATTATAATTCATAACACGGTTACAAAACACAACCTGTTACGATTTTACAATTTCGTAACTAACCAGAATTAGTTACGGCGTAACAATAATTCACAACAAAAGCAAAGGAGTACAATGTTACGAAATTCGAAATTCGTATCAACAATAAGTGTTACGAAATTATACTTCTTAACGGGTTAACATGACAAAAATATGTACAACGCACAAATGTGTTACGAAATTTAAATTTTGTAACTTCGTAACAACATCTCACACAGCAGAATTAGTTATGAATTTCGAAATTCATAATATATGTTACGAAATTGATAAACATTTGTTACGAAATACGAAGTTCGTAACAACATAATTAATAGTGTTACTAAATCTCACAAAAAAACCCAATAAGCTTAAAAATGACCATACGAATTATGAAATTCTTAACAGGATACAAAATATCCAATACGAAATTCTAAATTCATAACAAAGTTATAACCTTATTATGAAAATCACATTTCGTATTACTTATTCTTGCTTTTCGTATCATTACCCCAAATGTGTTACGAAATTTAAATTTCGTAACTTCGTAACCAGATCTCACACAACAGAATTAGTTACGAATTTCGAAATTCGTAACATTTGTTACGAAATTGGTGACATTTGTTATGAAATACGAATTTCATAACAACATAATTAACAGTGTTACTAAATCGCACAAAAAACCCAATAAGCAAAAAAATGACGATACGAAATACGAATTTCGTAACACGGATACAAAATATCCAATACAAAATTTTAAATTCGTAACAGAGTTATAACCTTATTATGAAAATCACATTCCGTATCATTTATTCTTGCTTTTCGTATCATTACTTCAATACGAAGATGTAAAATCGTAACAGAATATTCAATACGAAATTGAATTTTTCGTAACATGTCTAACAGATCTGAGAAAAACAAGCGATAATAACAAGATTCATATGAATTCACCAATCAGTTCCACCACAAATCGTATCAATTCACCAATCGTAACAGTTACGAATTCGTAACATGTATACCAAATCTCCAATACGAAAATTTCAAATCGGCACAAATGTGTTATGAAATTCAAATTTCGTAACTTCATACTGATACGAAATGATAATATTGTAACATGGTAACACAGTACGAAATGAATAAATCGTAACAGCTGTAAATTCGTAACCACGTATGCAAACATGCGAAAAACTAGATGTAAAATACCAATACATATAAATCGGTCGGAAATCGCCCCAAATATACCACGAATCACCAGGAATCATATGAAAACTTGTCAATCATCAAAAATAAATACGAAAATAACATTATATCTAGGATTTTTCTAGAGAGAGGAAGATGGAGAAAGAGAAATAAAATCGAAAGAGAGAGTAGGGAAGATCCCGAACCTTGAGTTCTGTCGAGAATATTACGAACTCCATGGTGGTTTGCGGGGCAGCAGCGGCGATGGTTTCCAGCGAGATTTTAAATATTTTTAGATAGAGAAAGAGAAGGAAATGGAGAGAGAAATATGAGAGGAGAGGAGAAAGTGAAGGTAGAATAAAAAGATGAAAAGAGCGGAGAGAGAAAAAAGGAAGAAATAGAAAACAGGGAGGAGAAAGATGAAATGAGAGTAGAGAGAAAAATAATAAATGAAAAGAAAAGGATGAGATAAAAATAGGTGGGTTGAAGGGTAAAATCGTCCAGAAGTTGTAAAATTGACTAGAATTTGACATTATTAAGTTGCATGACATAATTTGTAGTCTAAGGGGTCCAAATGGCTACATTCCTACTCCTCTCTTGTAAATATTCCAATGTAATACGCTTCATTCAGTGATGGGTGTTGACTATGAATAGTCTGTACCCGAATGTAATATTTTACGTAGCCAAACTATTTGCAAGTATCCGCTGCGTCATTTTTGTATTTTTTGTGTTGACTTTATCTAATTAACTTATGAAAAATTAACTGGATTACTAAACACCGCCCAAAATTACTAGCCACCGCCCTATAAGATTACCGTTTAGCCCTTAATTCATATTAATTAGATTTTGGATCCTAATTTAACAATACTTTTCTCTCTAAACAACCCACCCGACGCAGCCGAACCGCCGCCACACTACCGCCGATAAACCGCCGTCCGCCGCCATCTTACCGCCGCGTAGCCACCGTCTGCCGCCGCACCGCCGCCATGTCCGGAAAAGGAAAAGCGCCGGTAATTTTATTTTTTCGTTCTCTTTTGTTTTATGGCCGCGGCCGTGCGCGAGTGCACGGCGAGGCCGGCCGTTATTTTATTACAGCGTCAAGCGATGGCCTTTGCCATGGCACAGCGTCGTCGATTCCGCTTCGTCCATGGCTCAGCGTCCACGGCGGGCCTTCGGCTGTACGAGCGTCACGCGGGCGTCCAAACCATGCCCGAGCGTCGATCGGGCCTAGCTTGCTGGATAGCGTCTGCCTCGGACGCTTGGACCATGGAAGTGGCGTCCGGACAGGCGCTTGTGCCATAGTTCAAGCGTCGTTCCGCCTTGACCATATTTTTGGAAAAAATAAAATTTTCAATTAATAATTAATAATGTGTATTCTTTGTATGATTATTACTTATTAGTTGTATTGTTTGCTAAATGCAGATGAGAGGAGGAGCGGGCAAATCTATGCCGCTAGTCACAGAGTTGATGGGTTCGGAGCGCGTCACACGAGCTCGTGGTGTTGATGCTTCCGTTCGTAGACAGGCGGGAGGCGGGCGTAGGGGATTAGAGGACGTACCTTATCGATTTTGGTGCGAGGATTCGGCGAGTATTATTCGCACGATGAGGCCGACGATCGGGAGGCGGTGATGATTCTTCTTCATTTTCGTGCCGGGTTCGGAAGGGGAGAGTGGGGAGGTTTGTGACTTCGGGTCTACCGGTAGTAAACGGCGTAGGGCAGAGGATGAGACATCTTGGATGGTTTCGAGGAGATGCTGGTGGCCCTATCGATGGCGCGTTATCCCGAGTTTCGGTAGGCATGTCGCCGCGCGTATCTGGACTGGAGATATGAGAGGTTTGTGAAGTGTCACACCAGGGCTGCCGCTTGTCGAGCTTGAGTCGGTGGCGCTCGGTTATGTCACCTGTTTAGTGAGTCGGATCGGTGGGGCTGGGTTATCCCACTGACGGATGCCATGTTCGGACATATTGACTCCCCGTTGATTTCTGCGTTCGTTGAGCGGTGGCGGCCGTCTGAACTCTTTTCACATGCCGTTCGGAGAGATGACCATCATGTTACATGATGTGTGGCGAATCCTTCGCATTCTGTCGAGGCGATTGGTTGATGCCGATAGCACATCTACGATTGCGAGTGGATGTGATGGAGGTTCTTGGAGTATCGCGGTTGGAGCTGCGAGTACTCACTAGGGGTGGCGGCATACTTATGGACTCGATTTTCAGGTCATGTCGCGATGGAGGTCGAGTGGAGGGCACCTGTGCCGTAGCTTGGATGTGGTTGTTATTTGGATCCACCTTGTTTGTTGACAAGAGTGGTAACCGGATTAGGCCTTCTGCATATTGGAGGTGAGGGACGGTATGGATACTACAGTCGGTATTCATGGGGTTCGGCCGCATTGGCTTTCATGTACCGTCATTTCGGTATCGCTAGTCGCGGCGACTCCATGGGGATTTATGGATGCCTTACCCTCGTTCGGGCTTGGATTTATGAGTATTTTCCACCTTTCGACCTCATCGAGAGCGTATGATTGTTGACTCCACGCACCTCGAGCTTCTACATGGAGTGTCGGCCCAGGGTAGGGACGAGCACCGCCTCCGATCTTTGCGTCGCCGCATTGATCGATTGATGACCGCAGAGGTATAACGATTCCTTCAAACAATATCACAATTCATAAAAAAATAAATACTATAACTTGTTGATTACATGTACGCAGAATCTGTGGTTGCCTTATGGCCCCGATCCGTGAGGATGTCCCGAGGACCACATTCATTGGATGGCTACGATATCGGGATATTATCGAGCCATACATGCACAGTCGGGCATTACGGCGGCTCGGTTATGTGTAGACCATCCCTTTCCGATCACCGAACAGGAGAAAGCGGTTCGGGCGTGGTCGGCAGTTATGCGAGTTGAATATCCCATCCGGATGTCATATGATTCTTCGATTATGTTTCCTGGTTCATACAGGCTTCCTATCGCTGACTATGATGCTGCTACTCATGATCAGTGCTTGCGCCGATGATTACATTGAGTGGTATTATCGGTGTCGCACCTCGGCTCTTGCGAGCAGCGGTGCAGCACCTGGATTAGTGATCCCTTCTCGTTCCAGCACCGATTACGTATGTTCTTTAACTTTGTACTTTGTTTGATTTCATCATAGATTACTCATTGTATTATATTGTCTCTATTTTTTACAGTGGGTGAGTCGATCCGTCGGTATTACCCAACACTGTATCAGACACCTTCCCCCAGACCAGGCGGATGAAGCGACGACGATGCTCGAGGAGTTCATGAGGGATTGGCATTTGGCCAACTGATTTTGTATTTTATATTTTGTTTGTGATGGTATTTTGTTTGGCGTTTTCGTTTTTTTTTTGTATTTTGTATATTGATTGACACTTTCGTTTTGCATTTGGCACTTTACTTTTGTTTGTTTTTTTCTGTTCTGCTTACAAAAACTAAAATTTTTCTGTCAACTATCAAGATCAACATAAAAGAAAATCAACTATCAACTATAAAGATCAACAAAAACGAAAATTTTATTAATTAAGGAACATACAACAAATAAAGTTTTACATCATACCGACTAATTAAGGAAAATCAACATAAAAGAAAATCAACTATCAACTATAAAGATCAACAAAAACGAAAATTTTATTAATTAAGGAACATACAACAAATAAAGTTTTACATCATACCGACTAATCTATTCCATTTTTCTCTCCTGCTCGTATACAAATTCTCCCAGCCACCAACACTACTATCATGGATTCTAAACCAGTTACTCGCTATGGGCGGTACAGGAAAATTTGGCATTAAATCTAGACGAATAAAATGTTTGTACGTATCTCCTAAATGACAAATGACAATCTCTTGGCTAGGCCGTGTTGCCGTTGAGGGCCTGAAAGTATCGCTGGTCCTCCGATTCAGCACCGGTAGAAGGATCGACAAATTCGGTCGTGTCCCCACCATCACTAATAATAAGTGTTTGCCAAAATATGTGAAGACGACTAACACTGCATGGGGTCCGCGATTCCATATGTCTCTTGAGCTCACACGCACAAGGAATCTGATGGGTGGTTTGGAGTGAACAACCGCAACGATGGTACACTTGATCACTTAATTCTCTCATACGTGTCAATTCATTCGTGATGTCGCATGAACAATGATGGGAAACACGACAAGCAAGTAGTTGAGCGGAAAACCGAGAATACACCACGCACACGACACCTAGACTGTTCAAGTGTGTATCGATCTGCGTAAGTTGTGATTCAATCTCTGGTTCACTTTGGTCCAGACGGTATCGAGGGCTCCGGTGGAAGAATTAAGCCATTGCTTTAACTCGGCATGTGCACTCTCAACTCTACAAGTGGTTGTGTTTCCAAAATGAAGCACTTTATTCGTCCACGCAACAACGAACATGTCCTTGTATTTTAGCCATGTACCCTCAACGTATGATATCACCTTAGGATTCCATCTCCATGTATCCTTCATGAGTTGCACCGCTTGATCATATTCCTCTTGATCGCCGCTTCCATGATTTTCTTCCATTTCCCATTTTTAAACCTTTGGCCCATTTCTTTATCTTTTCCACAAATTCGTAGACCTTGTCTTCAACATCCTTATTAATATGCCATGTGCAAAGTAAGTGGGCACTCTCTGGAAATATCTCTTCAATAGGACGCATCAATCCCAACTCGCGATCCGTAACAATAGCCGTCGGATGAACATCAAACCCAAGCAAAATTTTCAACTTCTGTAACACCTACGCGTAGCTCGATTCGGTCTCATCTTTCATAATTGCATAGGCGATTAGGAAGTTCTTGTTACATGGAGTCATCCCGACTATCTCGAGAAATGGCATCTTGTACTTATTCGTTTTGTAGGTGGAATCCATGCCAATGAACCATCTGTAGGTCGGATTAAGTTGATTGATGTTGGATGTGCCATGAACACGTGGGTAACAACATTTGTATCCGGTCGGCTGCGTCCAATGTACGTAGTTATTCGTCACACCAAATGGTGAAACCGACCAAGCGACATCTCTTTCTTCAAAATCATGCTTCCTCAAGTGGTCTCTATAATTATAGATATGTCGTCTAGTCGGTTTGTCCTCGGAAATTTATTACGAATGGCCACCAAGATGGCACACGGCTTGGCTTGAGCAGCACTCATCTCACGAACAACTTGTTTGGCCTATTTACTCAGTCCACTCATTTGACGATGCCCCTCCATATATACAATAAATGAGTGATTGTGCATACCCTTAGTCCCAGACATCGGTCTGATTATCCAACCACTCAAGTCATGCAATTGTTCGGCCTTTATCTGAAATGTACACTTTCATGCTTTCGTCTTTGTGTCCTTTCGAGCAGCGACATCCAAATCTCTTAATACCCTATGTACCGTTCACCACGGTTACATCTCAATAGCTTTGTCTTTCCTTTATTCTTGTAAGGTGAAATGATCAACTCGAAACCAATTTGAAGAGCAATTTTTTTCGCCCAACCAATCGTATCACAATCACTATCGAATATTTCGTCATTGACGAAATAACCACTATAATCAACGCCGTCACCTTCAAATTCTTCCAATATAACTTGAAATTTTTAATTGACAGAATGTTAATAATAATACTAATAATATTATTATTAAAATTTAAAATCGAGTAAAAAAAGGGTCCAGCGTCAAAATTGCGCTGGACCATGGCCGAGGCGTCGCTGACGCCCGGCCACGCACAGCGTCTGATCGGACGCCTTTGGCCATGGCACAGCGTCAATCGGACGTCCCGACCATGGTTCAGCGTCTGGTTTAGACGCTAGACCTAGACTGAAGGCTCAAGACTGCACGCCTGTACCATGGTCCAGGCGGAATCTGGGGATGCCTGTACCATGGAACAGGCGGAATAATCAGACGCCTGCGTCATTTTCTCCGAAAAATTACCTCCAGATGCGAATTCTCGTCCATTTTTGTAGTTTTCGATAATATTGACGATATATATTTGATTGTGTGTTATATTCGAAAAACTTGAGCTTGAAAGATTTTGGTGTGGTGTGGTGTTTAGAAATAATGAAAGACTTGAAATGGATAAAAAGGTAATCTTATAGGACGGTGGCTAGTAATTTTGGGCGGTGTTTAGTAATACCCAAAATTAAGTATGTAGATAGGTATCTTACCTGTATGTTCTTTTTTTTTTTTTTTGGTAAATAAACTATTTTATTTCACCATTGATGCATATAAGAGTACAAAACAAAAAATCCTCAAAAGCTTACAAAATCCAACGCTAGCACCTCGAGATTACAATTTACCACTGAATGGAATCATGCATATACCGAGCTAGCTTAGGGTCTTTTATGCTACAAATCACCATCGTCGTTTTTCCTTCTTGAACCACTTTCTCCACTCCTTTTTTGGCATTCTGAAATTTTCTATAGTTCCTCTCCTGCCAAACTAAATTCACTGCCATAGTATAAAGGAGACGATACATATGTTGCTTTCCTGTCTTAGCTTTGCATTGAGAGATCAAAAATTCCTTTTCCTGTTCCCATTTATGCGCCCTCCTTGTAACTCCACACCACTGAGCTTGCCTCATCCAACAATCAGCTGAGTATGGACACTCAAAGAAGAGATGGTCCAAACTCTCATTCAACCCTTCACACAGACAGCATTTGGGATTCACATGGACGCCTAACTTTAGAAGATGATCACATGCTCCCCCACATGGTGAGCCAGATAATGAATATAAACTTGGGGGAGCCACATTGCAACAAACAATTTTCTGCCAACTAATCATCTGAATGTCCTCTCTCATGTCTTTATATAATTTGCCAATAGAGAAAAGAGACTGAGCTAGTACCTGATTCCCATTAGGCAGACATTGAATGTAACTCCTTGCTCCAATAATTTTCTTCACAAGCCAGGAAGCAGTTGCAGGAATATTCAGTCAATAAATCCCTCTGCTTTACATAATAGCCATGGACCCAACGAATCCAAATGTTATCCTTCTTTTGAGATAGCTTCCAAAGCAGCTTGCACAGAGCTGCTTTATTCCAAGTGCACACATCCTTCCAAGTGCACACATTCCTGAGGTTCCAACCACCAGCATATTTGGGTAGACAGAGATGATCCTATGCCACATGGGCCCTTTTGGAGGTATTAGATGAACATGTCCAAAGGAAAGTTCTACAAGCATACTGAATAACTTGCAACACTTTTATATGTAATAGGAAAATTTAGCTCCAATAGGTTTGCACCCCAAAGAGTACTGGTTTGATTAACTGAATTCGACCTGCATATAAAAGTAACTTTGAGCTCCAGCAATCAATACGGTCAAGTATTTTTCTGATGAGAGGTTGACATTGGCTAATAGTTGTAATACCCGTACTTTTTATTGAATTATTGATCTTGCCGTTGTTTCACTTTTATCGCTCTGTAAGCGCTTATTGAGATGTTGTCGATGTTGATTCTAGAGTCTCGTACCTTTCGGATCATGTTCGTGTTGTTTGGACCTTTCGGCAGTGTTCTGGGACAGGCGGATAACGTACGCTAGGCCTAGGCTAACGCACGCTATTTATACTTGAGTAGCGCACGCTAGCTTTGAGCCTTAGCGCACGCTAACGAGCAGAGTCGGCCAAGGCAGTGAGGTATTTCTACTTTCTGGACTAGCAGGTAACGGACGCTAGGCGGCATCTAGCGCACGCTATAGGAGTTGCGTAGCGCGCGCTAGTGCCCAGTCGTAGTGCACGCTAGTGGAGTTGGGCAGTGAACTGGACTTTCGGCAGGACACCAGTTATCGCACGCTAAGGCTTGGTAGCGTGCGCTAACGTCGCATGTCAGTAGCCACTGGACTACCGGGTGACCCCGTTAGCGCACGCTAATATTGTAACAACCCCGATATATTCAGGAATATTACAGCGCCGTAAATCCTTTACATAAGGATTTACAAGGCTGAAGAAATGAAAAGACAATAATAAATACCAACGTATGAAAGTAACTGAAATAAAAGTACAAACAGTTCTGACCAATACTGAAAATATAAATGTCCAAAGGAAGAGTATTAATACATCACCAAATCCAAATCATCACAAACGACGATGTACTCGAGTACTTATTAAAACAACAGAATCAACAGACGAATAAATCCGGCCGGAACATCACTCTGCACCCTCATCATCATGCAGCTCCATCATGCAGCTCCAATGGTTGTTTCCCTGATCTCCTGGATCCTGAACATAAACAAATGTTCACCCCCGAAGGGGTTAGCACAACGATGCTAGTACAAGTACCACAACATATTATTCAACATCTCACGAAGAATAATAATAACATAAATGACAAAATACCAACGAGTCTTCTCATGCGAGAAACTCAATAATAACATACACACATGATAATCACAACATGATATCACAACATACACATAGTAATTCCGATGATCCAGCGTTCACTGTCTAGACCCCCGATGATTCCGTCAAACCAATCCGAGGTGGAAAAACCCGTCCGATGATCCAGCACACGCTAGCATAGATCCCCCGATGATCCCGTCGGATCAACAGGAGGTGGACATACAATGACATACATGTACAACAATATGAATGACATCAATACATAAAACAATTAAGGTACTTGCCTCGATTCGAAGACAAGAATAATACTCCCACGAATAACAAAACGCTCGAAGGTCGCTTCATTCGATCAATCACGTTGCTAAGCTCAAACCTTAACAAAAGAAATAATATAGAATTCATCTCAAGTCGTACGAACATCTAACAATCCAAATTACGGTCGGAAGTTCATATAACGTAACCTGCCTGAACTGCTTAACGTACATTACGTACCATAGGTAGTGGATGTTAAGCCTACTCGTTAGCGCACGTAAACTACGAAGTCTAGCGTACGCTAACCATGTATTGACAGTCCCTCTCTGATCAGTCGACTGACTCGTCTGATGATATAACGTACGTTACGTACCAAACATAGCGTACATTAACTATGCCCGATAGCATACGTTAACTACATAGCATAGCATACGCTAAGCGTGCATGGCAGTTTCTCACTGGGCAGACGACTGTTCTAACTGTGATGAAGCTTACGAAATCCTTAGTGATTAACATACGTTATCTCCATACATATCATGTTCATACGATTATGAATGATCTTATTGATTCAAACATCTTTGAATTCAAGGAAATGAATATCATCACAACACTTATATTCAATCTCGATTATCATTCTCATGTGAAGTTCGGTGATCTCAGACTGCTAACTGTGATGAAGCTTACGAAATCCTCAGTGATTAACGTACGTTATCTCCATACATATCATGTTCATACGATTATGAATGATCTTACGGATTCAAACATCTTTGAATTCAAGGAAATAAATATCATCACAACACTTATATTCAATCTCGATTATCATTCTCATGTGAAGTTCAGTGATCTCAGACTGATGCACTAGATTCCATTATCATCATTACATTCATACTACATCTAAAGAACTAACAAATCCAACTTATAAGAAAGGATACAACCTTCGATGATTCTTTCTTAAGTCCGTTTATCAAAAGTGATATCAATCTCCAAGTCTACGATCAATATGGCAACGCTATTCAATATGGATAATTAATCTCAGAACATTTCTTTCATCATTGACGTAATACGATTCCAACTATGATGTTTTCAACGACGATATCTTAAGCATAATCATTCCAACTTCTAAACATGATGTTGTTTGAATAATTCATCAATATGGAACTCAATATCTTGATAGCATAATCATCATATCCTTAAGAACATGAATTCAACGTTGGAGATAGTATTAACATACCTTAAGATGAAGAAAACACTGAGATAATAGGTAGACTTCAACTCCGGTTGCTTGTGTGACCATCCAAGATGAGTCTATACTTCAAAGATCAAGTATGAGTAATCTCCAATCTTCAATGATCAAGTTGAGATGGTTTAAATGTGTTTAAGAAGGAGGGTAGGCTCTCTGGACTTCCAAGAAACGAAGGACAAGTGAAGAAAACGTAAACAAAATAAAATGGGGTGCTGTCCCTTTTATAATGTTTCTGTACGTTAGCTGTTTAGCGCACGCTACCACAATGTCCTTAGCGCATGCTAACGAGCGTTGACTCCAAAACTGTCCAGGTTCATCCGCGGGAATCTTATCCGGACCCATGTCCGGCTGGCGCATGTGCTAGCCGCCCAGCTCAATTATTGGCTAGTTAACGCACGCTATGCTACATTCGTAGCGTACGCTAACTCCGACAGATAACGTACGTTAAGCTATCCTTGTTAACGTACGTTATCACGTATTTGTATGGAAAAATTTACATGTTGCCATACTCATGTACAAGGATACAAATACGAGAAATATCATACTTCAATTATCGATATCACAATTCCGAATAATACAGGGTTCAAATACAGATGAAATACTCAATAATAAATCCGGATATTACATACTCTCCTACTAAAAAGGAGTTTTGTCCCGAAACTCAAGACGGAAATAACTCTAGATATCTGGACTTCATGTTATCTTCCGTTTCCCAAGTGGCTTCTTCCACTCCGTGGCGTGACCACTGAACCTTGACCAAAGCGATTGGTTTGTTCCTCAACTGCTTAACTCGACTCTTGAGTATCCTTATCGGTCTCTCTTCAAACATGCCATCCTGTGCTACTTCGATCTCGCCGAAATCAATGACATAACTAGGATCTGGTATATATCTCCGTAATTGGGATATGTGGAACACGTTATGATCATGGCTCAATGACGGCGGTAATGCCAATCTATATGCCAACTCTCCAACTCTCTCAAGAATTTCGAATGGTCCGATATATCTAGGACTCAACTTTCCCTTCCTTCCGTAACGAAAGATTCCCCGAGTAGGAGAAACTTTTAAAAGCACGTGATCTCCAGTACTGAACTCTAATGGGCGACGGCGTACGCCTGCGTAAGATTTCTATCGACTCTGGGCGGTCAACAGCCTTTCGCGAATCAAGGCTATCTTCTTTCGTGTCTGCACGATCAATTCCGGTTCCGTACCGATCAAGTCTGATGAATCATCCCAACATAGGGGCGATCTGCATCTCCTTCCGTATAATGCCTCAAACGGTGCCATCTTAATAGAAGCATGCCAACTATTGTTGTAGGTAAATTCAATCAACGGTAGATGAACTTCCCAGTCAGTTGACCAATCTAAGGCACAAGCCCTTATCATATCTTCCACTGTTTGAATAGTCCTCTCGGATTGTCCGTCTGTCTGCGGGTGATAAGCTGTGCTGAAGTTCAATTCGCTCCCCAAGGCCTTATGAACTGCTTTCCAAAAATGAGACACAAAGCGTCCGTCTCTGTCAGAAATAATGGTCTTCGGCGTACCATGCAATCGGACTATCTCTGAAATAAATACTCGGGCCAACCTCTCGGGTCCCCACGTGTCCTTAATGCCTAGAAAATGAGCCGATTTGGTTAGACGATCAACTATCACCCAAATCATGTTCATTCCTGTCTTGGTTCTCGGCATGTTAGTGATAAAGTCCATCGATATGTCTTCCCACTTCCATTCAGGAATCGGGAGCGGCTTCAGCATTCCAGCAGGTCGTTGATGTTCGATCTTAACCTGCTGACAAGTTAAACATTTCGAGACATAATCCGCTACATCTTTCTTCATGTTGCCCCACCAAAAGTTCTGCTTCAAGTCCTTATACATCTTACTGGTGCCCGGGTGGATAGAATAGGGCGTGCTGTGAGCTTCCTTCATAATTGTCTGCTTCAGAACATCGACATCGGGAACGCAAAGTCGGTTCTGAAATCTCAAGACTCCATCATCATGAATTATAAATCCTGGGGCTTTTCCTTTGTTTACTTCATCGTGCAACCGAATCATCAGAAGATCATCCAATTGCTTAGATTTGATTTCTTCGGTTAACGATGAAGTTATTTCCATCACGCACAGTTGTCCCTGAACTCTTTGCAACCATACTTCAATTCCCTCTCGAATCAATTCCCTTTGAATGCTGAGCTGGGAGGTCAGAGTCTCCAGCATCTGAATAGAAACAGGCTTGCGGCTAAGTGCATCGGCCACCACATTCGCTTTTCCTGGATGATAAAGAATCTCCAAGTCGTAGTCCTTAATCAGTTCCATCCATCTCCTTTGCCGCATGTTCAACTCTTTCTGACTGAAAATGTATTTGAGACTCTTATGATCCGTGAAGATCTGACAGTGAGTCCCGTACAGGTAATGTCTCCAGATTTTCAAAGCAAACACTACTGCTGCCAGCTCCAAATCATGTATTGGGTAATTCACATCATAAGGTTTCAGCTGTCGTGATGCATAAGCGATCACCTTATCATTCTGCATCAATACGCATCTGAGCCCTTGGTTCGAAGCATCACTGTAAACTATAAATCCTCCAGCTACCCGTGGGAGTGCTAAAATCGGTGCCGTCGTCAATCTTTTCTTCAATTCATCAAAACTATTCTGGCACATCTCATTCCACTCAAACTTTTGAGTTTTCTGTAGTAGTCGAGTAAGTGGGCGGGTAATTTTGGAAAACCCTTCCACGAACCGACGATAAT
Source organism: Orobanche coerulescens (assembly GCA_033398695.1). Lineage (NCBI taxonomy): Eukaryota > Viridiplantae > Streptophyta > Magnoliopsida > Lamiales > Orobanchaceae > Orobanche > Orobanche coerulescens. The sequence continues at coordinate 11,789,365 of CM065815.1, read as the reverse complement.
ACCCGGCAAGTCCTAAGAAACTCCGGACTTCTTTCACGTTCTTTGGAGGCTTCCAATCCATAACTGCTTCGATCTTATGAGGATCTACTCGGACTCCTTCAGCTGATACCACGTGGCCGAGGAACATTACTTCCTTTAGCTAGAATTCACACTTAGAAAGTTTAGCGTACAATTGTTCATTTCTCAACAAGTCTAACACAATCCATAAATGCTGCGCATGCTCTTCCGGGCTCTTAGAATACACCAGAATGTCATCAATGAACACAACCACAAACTTGTCCAAATACTCGATGAACACTCGTTTCATCAATTGCATGAATACAGCAAGTGCGTTAGTGAGACCAAACGGCATCACTACAAACTTGTAGTGTCCGTAACGAGTTCTAAACGCTGATTTCGGAACATCAGATTCCTTAGTCCTCAGCTGATGATATCCTGATCTCAGATCGATTTTAGAAAACACTATTGCTCCTTGTAACTGGTCAAACAAATCATCGATCCGTGGCAACGGATACTTGTTCTTAATCGTCATCTTGTTCAGCTACAGTCGAAGCGATCCATCCTTCTTCTGGAAAAAAAGAACTGGTGCTCCCCAGGGCGAAACGCTTGGCTGGATATAGCCTTTGTCCAGTAACTCATCCAGTTGCTTTTTCAGTTCGTACATCTCAGTAGGTGCCATACGATACAGCGCCTTAGAAATTGGTGTAGCTCCGGGTTCCAGCTCGATGGTGAATTCTACATCCCGTCGTGGAGCTAGTCCAGGTAACTCGTCAGGAAATACATCCGAAAATTCGTTCACAACAGGAATGGATGAAAGTTCCACTATTTCGTCTTCTTTCTTCATTGCATAGCACCAGTATCCGGTACAGCCCTGTTTCAAAAATTTGACAGCTTTCATCGCCTTGATCATCTTTCCTGAGCTTCCTGGTTTCCATCCTTCAAACAGTATTTCGGAACCATTATCAGCGATCAGTGATATATTTTTATTTCGGTAGTTTACAATAGCTCCATATCGATTAAGACAATCATCTCCGAGTATCAGGTCGTCTCCTTGCATTTCTATCACAATCAGATTTGAGAGCCACTCTCTGTCTCCAAATGATACAAGGAAATCTCTAGTTTCTAAGTTTCCCAACAATCCTCTCCCCACTCGGTAAACACACAACATAAGGCTCACAATTATGAAAACCAGAAATATTCAAACGATTTACACAAGACAAGGAGATAAATGAATGCGTAGCTCCTGTATCGAATAAAACGCAAACTGGCTGTGAAAGGATCTGAATGCACGATGCGGCAATGAAGATCTCGATCGTCTGTTCTCCTCATCTCGTACAGACGTGGGGGAACGGATCTGGCACTCGATGTCCTTTTTCGGTCCCACTGTCCTCTGCCTCGTCCGTGGCCAAAATTCTGAGGCATCCGAACACTTTACTGCGTCTGTTGGATACTGGCTTCCTTCTGAACTGGCTGTGGTGTACGGGCTCTAAAAGACTTTGCAGCCTCTTCACAGAACACCACACGATGTCCCTCTCAACCACAATCAAAACAAGTCACGGAAGGTAGGGGGCAATTCCGTCGATAGTGCCCTGTCTGGGCACAGTTAAAGCACTTCCTAGTTACATCCGTCGTGGCTGATGCTGCTGCGAAGTTTTTTTCGCTCTTAGATGGGTGCGGAGGTTTCTTGAAAGAATGAAAGGATGACTGGGCCTTGCGGGGCCCGCTGCTCTTGTACTCTGTAAAACTACCAGAGACTTTCTGCTTCTTGGATTCTGCAAACTTCTCCATTGCTGCTTCCTTGATTTCATACGCTAATGCTTTATCTTGATATTGACGAAGAGTGGTACATTCAAAACCGGACATGTACCTCTGGATTTCTGGTTTCATTCTCATGGATCATCATTTCTGCATCAGTGAGTAGAGCTTGCTCTCTTTGGATAAGCACCTCATCATTGAGATGTATGTTCATAGATATTTGGACCACTTTGAGCTCATCCCTATAAGATCTCAGTTTCTCATCAATGTTTCTATACTGACTATTATTTAAATTCTTGAGAGGTGCTTTCAGCTGCTTTAGATTTCTCTAAATATGGACTAATTTGTTCCCTGATCCTGAAGATTGCCAATTATCAGTAATGAGTTGCTTGATGGATGTTCAGTAAGCACATTAAAAAAATGAAACAGATCAGGTCTACATTCACATCATCATCAATATGGATCAGAATTGGACAGTGATTTGATATGTTTCTTTCAAGAATCTCCACAACTGGAATTGTATAATTCTGAAACCATGCAACATTGGCCAGAAATCTATCAATCAAAGAGTATATTTTGTCCTCTACAGCTTTATTATTACACCAGGTGTAATAACCACCTATCATCCTTAAAGTAGATCATTGTGATTAACACAAAGTCTCAAAATTTTCAATGTCATCTTGAGTGACAGGGTTGCCTTTTTAAAACCCATACTTTTTGTAAATTTTCTACTGTGGTGTCTGTAATTTTGACACGCGTTGTAAGTGTTTAGTAAGTTGATGTTGATCTTGGAGTTCATATCAATTGGAATTTATCCTTTCTTGTTCGGATCGCTGCTGTTTTTGGATCCTTGATGTGATTATACCACCTGCGTGTGAGGGGTAGCGCACGCTACATGCCCTTCATAGCGCGCGCTACGTGCCCTTCATAGCGCGCGCTAATTAAGTACTGGTAGCGCACGCTATCGGTCAGCATTAGCGCACGCTATACTAGTATATTCGAGGCAGACAGTCCAGTAGGTACTGAACTGGAATAGAGAATTCGTAGCGCACGCTATGTATGATGGTAGCGCACGCTAACTGTATTATTAGCGCACGCTAAGATATCGGAGTAACGCGTGCTAAGGCGAGCAGGGCAAAAGACAGTAGGTTCTGGACTCCAATTTCTGGGCACCAACTACCAGGTAGCGTACACTAACACTCGGCTAGCGCACACTAAGGGTAAGGTGATGAGTCGATTTTTGATCGTCTCATTCTGTTCTATCGAGTCGCACTTTCATTTGTTTTCGAGTGGTTTTGCTCTTTTACGCGTGGTATGTTGTATTTTTGTTTTGTAGGTATCTGGATGAAGATTGTGGTGAAATATGCACTTTTATGGCCAATATTGGAGTTTATGATGATTAAGAGCGAGAACGAGGCCTAAAACGATGAAGATTGAAGCACCATCTGTCGTATTTTCTAATTTCCAGATTCATTACTTCTAATCAAGATGTGTTCTCCTTTGATATAAATTCCTCGTGAAATTAGCTTTGAAATGGTATATCATATGCTAAAATCCGAGGTGTGTTGATACAAGTACGAAGGATCAAGCCGAAAAAGACCAAAAAACGTAGTCAAAACAAAGGAAAGCAACTCGGCCATGTCATGGGACACGGTCGGGTCTCATTCCAGCGCGAATTGCATTTTGCAGAGTACAACATGGCCGTGTCATGGGACACGGCCGAGTCACGATCCAGCCGGTTTTGTATTTCCTGTGCAGTACAACACGGCCGTGTCATGGGACACGGTCGGGTCCGTGGACAGAAGGCTTTTCCTTCTTTTCAGAGTAGTACGACACGGCTGTGTCCCAGGACACGGGCCGTGTCACTTTTCGGTGCAAGTCATTTTCCTTGACATTTTTGCACAACTTTAAGCCTTTTCTTGATATTTTTGGCTATAAAAAAAGGAGGTGGAGACCATTTGGAGATATTCTTATCTTGTGGGAGATATTCTTGAGGGGAAAACACAAGATTGAGGGAGAAAACACCAAAAAGTGAGGAAAAAGTGAGATTATTTCATCATCTTCTTTGTATGTTCTTGGAGTGAAAAATACATTTGTGAGATATAATAATTCCTTGTATCATTTTGTTGTGAATTCTTGAAAGAAGATCATCAAACCTTCATCGGGAGTTCGATTTCGGCATTTACAAGGGAAGTTTCTACCATGTTTTGTTTTACAATTTCCATTATTGTTGTTGAAATAATCATGTGTAGCTAATCTTTTCATATGGGTTTTTAGATATAGCCACACACATGTTATCGATTGTTAGTTCCTTTTGATTTTCCGGGTAAAGTTTGGGATTGTTCCCCTTGTTCGTTCTTCGCATAAGAACTTTTGATTTAGATCATCAAACCTATTTCATAGTTGTTATTATTATTCAAAACGAGGGTTTTTATCGGTCTTCGCCATCAAACGGTCCGATAGAAGTGATTGTGAATGTTCTCGAGCTTTTTCGCGCGATCTTTTAACGATTTACCTCATCAAAAGTAGTCGGTTAATTGATTGTTAGTTAGGGATTCATCCCCATCAAAGGAGGTTACCTTATTTTCGTTAAGAACAATCGTGATTTTTAGAATTACCGCCATCAAACGGATTTCTTTTAATCGTGAGCAATCGATAATTCCAAACCTTATTTATCTGAGTATCGGAACTAATAATTGATTACGTGTATGTTGGTGATTCTAAATTCCCATATCAATCTCATTATTGTTATCTCTCATTTATCCGACGATCAAATTGGTGTTGTTATCACTTAGTTTATTTTAATTTTATGCGTTAGTATTGTAATCCAATCGAACCAATGATGTATTTTAATTTATTATACTTTTGTTCATTCAACTATTTGCCGAACAATATCGAACTTTAAACCGTTTCCAATTCCTCGAGAGATCGATCTCGGAGTTACTTGCCGCTTCCTACAAAAGCGATTCGTACACTTGCGAGTATTTAATTTGTCCATCCAGTTTTTGGCGCCGTTGCCGGGGAATTGGCGTTTAATTTTTGATTTTGTTTTAATAATAGTTGAACTATTTATTTTTCGTTGTTTTGGCCTGTAATTATTATTTATTTATTTTTGATTTATTTATTTTCTTTGTTTTTATTATTTTCGTTTCCTTCATTCACTAAAAATTTTGTTCTAGCTCTTTGATATTGCAGTGCTCAGTAGAAGATCATTGGGAATCTGCTTCTACCATTGATCAACAAATGCTATATAATTGGAACACACCCGAGAAGACTAACACGTTGCGACATGGACTACGAGAGGAATTACAGTTATCGGGATTGTGGAATGAGTTATTATGATCATAATTTCAAGGAATTTGAACATGAACGAAGAAAAGTTTGTTATGCATATGGAATGAATGGGCACGGAGCTAATGTTTGCCCATATAGCTATGATTGCGAGCAAGAACTGTAGCAATCTTATTGGGCTATGTGGCATAATGAAAAAACGCCTGAGTGGGAGGAGAGGAGAAATAATTATGGAGGAAATGCAAGAAACGCACCACTCCTGAACACTTATCATCCTGGGCTAAGAAACTATCAAAATTTCTCGTGGAGAAACAACCCGATGCCATACAACACAAGCGTTCAAGCCCAATATAACGGAGGAAATCTAGCCCAACAAACAACACAAAGTGAACCACCTCCACAGCAACGGAACTCTCTTGAAGAGAGTATTATGGCATTCATTAAGGAAACCAAAGAAGATCAAGCTCTGAACAATAAAAGGTTCGAATTTTTAGAAGCTTCGATGAAGAAAATGGAGACTCAAATTGGGCAACTCGTTACCGATGCACACATACAAGAAAGGGGAAAACTACCAAGTCAGCCCGAGCAGTCTCAATCTATCACCACCCTTCGGAGCGATAAAGTGATAAATAAGGAGGACCTAGAAAGCTTTGACATAGAAGTTCTTTTCATGGAGAAAGAAGTTCCCACTACGAACTTAGGAGCGGGTATTAATTTAACGCAGAAACCGATATACTCGTCACTAGATTTGGGGGAGGTGATAGCCCCGATGGATTTCGTGATACCAAACATAGAAGAAACATCACCAACAAAAATCACGTCACTTATTCTTCAAGGAAGACATTTCATGGTGACGATGATAATGAAAATTGAAATGGTGATAAAAGCGCTCACAATGGAAATCCATGGAACCACTATCCATATCCTGACAAAGGAAAATGAGCAGAAAATGAGCGAAAAATGACGAGCTATGTGGATGGACCTGACACATTTCCATTTAATCCAGGATAGAAGAAGCCGAAGAAGTCGAGCTAAAGACTATAAAAAAGCGCTGCTTGGGAGGCAACCCAAGGGAGTTTTTTTTAATTTTTATTGCTTTTATTATTATTAATATTGCATTAATTTTGTTTTTTTTGGCGTGTGTAGGTAATCTAAAAAGGAGGTATTCATCGGAGGAAGAAGCCTAGCCTATTGAAAATTGAGACCCGAGCACAAAAGCATGGTGCCCCGCGATCAAAAACCACACTTCTTAATTCGGTATTTTTATTTTCTTTCTTTTTAATTTGCATTTTTGTATTTTTCCTGACTTAATCTTTTTGCTTGGGGACAAGCAAAGGTTTAGGTTTGGGGGGGTGCAACTTCTTCGATTTTTATTTGTTTTTAGTTTGCGTGATGTTTGTTTCTTTTCTTTATTTTTTTTTCTCTTGCGTGATGTCGTAGTTGGATTGCAATAACCTTGTTAACTGTTGGGTATATGCATGATTAATCGTGTTTGTACTTGGCTCGTAGAGTTTTATAAATCTAATTGATTGTTTGACCTTGCGTGTGAATGTATAGTTTTGGTTACTTAATTTGACGTGTAAGGAATGAGTATGGTAGTCCAAAAGCCGTGAGTTCTTGTGACTAATTGAACCGTTCACTTTTAGCGGTAAAATTCTTTCATGTGTGATTTCTCTTCTTATGGATTGTATTCTTTAGAACTTGCATGATTCTGTCGGATGATGTGTTGATATTTACATACACGAGAAATGATTAGGGCTGCCCATTTTTTTGTCTTGAACCAACTTATCTAAGAATACCCACCATTTCATATCAATATCCTTTGCTAGCCCCGTTGAGCCTTTAGCCGTATTTTGTTCGAAAAACCCGCATCTTATAGCTCCATATCCAAAAGCCATAACTTACCCAAGTATTGGTCCTTGTAAGAGCATGAGAGGGTATATTTGAAAAACGAAGGTGTGCAAAGTTTGTGGTGTATAGAGGCAAAAATCTTCTCTCCCGTTCCCCTGAAAATAATAAGCCCCACAAAAAAAAAGTGATCCTAATAATAATAGTGGGATAGAAAACATAGGGGAGTAGAGAAGTGAGCCTAAGAAAAACAAAAGGGAAGTCGAGGGTTGTGAGAAATAGGCCAATATCATAAGAATTGCACTTAACAAGGCCTAGAAAAAAAAGAGATATATATATACGGGAGAATTGAAGTAGAATGATCGATCTTGCTTTGAGTGTTTATTTCATATATGTGAGGATCGTATATGCTCTACTTGTACTGAACTTGTAACTACTAGCCAAATTTTCCCAACCTGAGCCACAGCCCCATTACAACCCAAAGTAAGACCCTATGACTCGTGTTTTGTGAATATTGATGCGTTTGATGAAGAGATGAAGTGCAAGCATATAGTAGAACTTTCCATTTGAATCGAGTTGAGCGTATTGACCTATCTAAACACTTGAGAGATGAGTGAATCGGTATAATTCAGTGAGGGACTATTAAGACTTGTTTCTTGCATGTTCGATCAAGTGCCATTGCTTTCCACTCATTTGTGAGTTTAGGCTTCCATGATGAATTACGAGACTTTACGATAATTTTACATTCTAGGTTGATTGTATGTATACCCGATGATTAACTTGATTATTTAATCCTTCTCGTTTATTTGTCGTGTGTTTTATTTCTTTTTGCTTGAGGGCAAGCAAAGTTTAGGTTTGGGGGGATTTGATGAGTCGATTTTTGATCGTCTGATTCTGTTCTATCGAGTCGCACTTTCATTTGTTTTCGAGTGTTTTTGCTCTTTTTACGCGTGGTATGTTGTGTTTTTGTTTTGTAAGTATCCGGACGAAGATTGTGGTGAAATATGCGCTTTTATGGCCAATATTGGAGTTTATGACGATTAAGAGCGAGAACGAGGCCTAAAACGATGAAGATTGAAGCACCACCTGTCGTATTTTCTAATTTCCAGATTCATTACTTCGAATCAAGATGTGTTCTCATTTGATATAAATTCCTCGTGAAATTAGCTTTGAAACGGTATATCATATGCTAAAATCTGAGGTGTGTTGATACAAGTACGAAGGATCAAGCCGAAAAAGACCAAAAACCGGAGTCAAAACAAAGGAAAGCAACTCGGCCGTGTCATGGGACACGGTCGGGTCTCATTCCAGCACGAATTGCATTTTGCAGAAGAGTACAACACGGCCGTGTCATGGGACACGACCGAGTCACGATCCAGCCGGTTTTGTATTTCCTGTGCAGTACAACACGGCCGTGTCATGGGACACGGCCGGGTCCGTGGACAGAAGGCTTTTCCTCCTTTTCAGAGTAGTACGACACGGCCGTGTCCCAGGACACGGGCCGTGTCACTTTTCGGTGCAAGTCATTTTCCTTGACATTTTTGCACAACTTTAAGCCTTTTCTTGATATTTTTGGCTATAAAAAAGGAGGTGGAGACCATTTGGAGATATGCTTATCTTGTGGGAGATATTCTTAAGGGGAAAACACAAGATTGAGGGAGAAAACACCAGAAAGTGAGGAAAAAGTGAGATTATTTCATCATCTTCTTTGTATGTTCTTGGAGTGAAAAATACATTTGTGAGATATAATAATTCCTTGTATCATTTTGTTGTGAATTCTTGAAAGAAGATCATCAAACCTTCATCGGGAGTTCGATTTCGGCATTTACAAGGGAAGTTTCTACCATGTTTTGTTTTACAATTTCCATTATTGTTGTTGAAATAATCATGTGTAGCTAATCTTTTCATATGGGTTTTTAGATATAGCCACACACATGTTATCGATTGTTAGTTCCTTTTGATTTTCCGGGTAAAGTTTGGGATTGTTCCTCTTGTTCGTTCTTCGCATAAGAATTTTTGATTTAGATCATCAAACCTATTTCATAGTTGTTATTATTATTCAAAACGAGGGTTTTTATCGGTCTTCGCCATCAAACGATCCGGTAGAAGTGGTTGTGAATGTTCTCGATCTTTTTCGCGCGATCTTTTAACGATTTACCTCATCAAAAGTAGTCGGTTAATTGATTGTTAGTTAGGGATTCATCCCCATCAAAGGAGGTTACCTTATTTTCGTTAAGAACAATCGTGAGTTTTAGAATTACCGCCATCAAACGGATTTCTTTTAATCGTGAGCAATCGATAATTCCAAACCTTATTTATTTGAGTATCGGAACTAATAATTGATTACGTGTGTGTCGGTGACTCTAAATCCCCATATCAATCTCATTATTGTTATCTCTCATTTATCCGACGATCAAATTGGTGTTGTTATCACTTAGTTTATTTTAATTTTATGCGTTAGTATTGTAATCCAATTAAACCAATGATGTATTTTAATTTATTATACTTTTGTTCATTCAACTATTTGCCGAACAATATCGAACTTTAAACCGTTTCCAATTCCTCGAGAGATCGACCTCGGAGTTACTTGCCGCTTCCTACAAAAGCGATTCGTACACTTGCGAGTATTTAATTTGTCCATCATAAGGCGTTAACGGACGCTACAACATACGTAGCGCACGCTAACGATGCAGGCAGAGTTCACTGGACTTCCCAGTGAACCCGTTCGCGCGCGCTATTCTTAGATGCTAGCGCATGCTAAGCTGCCTTTAGTATAAATAGGACATTTCTGCCCCAATTCATCATTTTTCCATTTCTTCTCCTTCCTTGGGCGATTTCGGTCGATTTCCGGCGATTTGTGAAGAGTTCTTCGAGCTGCAATCATCTAGCAACATCTTCAAGCTTTTAGTTCGGACTATTCAACTATTAATCCTCTCCACCACTCCAAATCAAGGTAAACTTTATATAACCCTAGAATTTCGGGATTTGGGGGTTTTCCTTCTGATCTCTTCGAGTTAGCTTGCTATTGTATTGGAATATGTGGAGTACAGATTATCTACGTTGGATACATGTTTTCCTACGGATTTATTGGTATACTTCCGGAGTTGTTGAGTATTTGGGATGGTTGAGTGTGATTCACCATCTAGGAGTTTTATTACCGGAATACATGTATCGTGGGTAGTATTTTCGGGTGGATTCCAACTTATTTTCCTACCGATAGATTATTGATGGTTGATTACGAATTTATTTAGGTTCAGAGTTGTCGAATCCTTCAAGCTTGGTACCTTGTCGTTCGTACCATTTTCTCTCATTCCAGGCAAGTGATTCTTGTGAAAGTTATATTCTTAAATGTGGAAAGTAATGCATATGAGTGTGAGAGTTATTTTCGTTCACTCTGAGAGGGCCTGACGGGGCCGAGGAGGGTTCCACTTATGACGGTTCCGTGAACATTTGGGTTAGCCACTCCGAGATGACCCGACGGGGTCGAGGAGGGATTCGCGCATTGTCGAGTCCACGGTTAATCAAGAGATATTGTCATTATTGAGATATGTTTGGATAATTACATTTTCCGAAAAATCATTATCATGGCTTTGAAATTGGTGCATATGCTTTTATGTGTAAGGTGTGACGTTTCACTTGTAATACTTGCCCTAACCCCTCTCGTGTGGGGAAAACTCCTTTTGTGTTTTTCAAGTTCTAAGGATCCCTACGAGCGAGCACTGGGGCGATACGATGATGATGGCGAGGCGTGATACTGTGGCTAGTCGTGTTCCCTTTGTTTTGAGCATTATTCTCTTTGGTCCATTTCATCCTTGTAATAATAAATGGTACTCGAGTACTTTAGAAAAGTCCTTTTTCGGTTGATGTATAACTTTCTGGTATTTCCTTGTGATCTTGGATGTTGTTTAGTTTGAACTTCATTGTCTGTATCAGATTCATTATTCCCTGAGTGGATATTGTGAAATGGGATGTGTCACGTGTAAAAATTAGCCTAGTGGGTCCCAGGTAGGGTCCACGGCGCTGTAATATTACCCGAATATCTCGGGGGGAACCATCAGTGGAAACTATCTGAGATTTGTAAAACTGAATAAAAATCTCCACCGATGAGTACAGGCGATGAGGATCTAGTACATATTTCAGTGATCTCAGACCAAAGCTCCCTCCTCCGATTGTTAGTGTTATAGGCATATATATAGCAACAAACTCCATCATCTTCCCTGTCCTCAAGTCCAAAATGTCACAGTAAAATCCTTGAGCAAAGTTTCCTTTCGCTGTGAGATTCACCTTCTTATAATTCCGTCCAATCTAAACTCTTCCATTAGTAGCAGCAGCATAGTTGTGACAAAAGTCCCAATGTTTATTTATTGGTTTAGAAATCTTACCAAATTTCTTTTCTTTCACTCTTGTTTCCAAGAATGCCATCACCTTCACCTTTTGTTTTTGCAAAAAGAGCCTAATCTCTTTTTGCTTGAAGGGCTTGTTGCAGCCCCTCACGTTCCAGCAGATGGTCTTCATTTATTCACCAAGGCGATAAGGTCCCCGCCCTTTATCTCTTTTCCTTTATCACTTTGTTGCTTAAGTTGTTGCTCAGACAAGTGTGCATTCTCCTCCTCTAGCAGTATATAAGTATTTCCAATTTGTATAGATGAACTGGTAGATTTCTCCCTCATAATTGTCTGAGTAGTTGTTTTCTTAGGCACCTGCCAAGTCTCTGTTGCTGGAGTAACCACAGAGCTTGTGGTTAATGTTTGTTGCCCTTCAGTTGATTTTGGGACCCATTTTGTAGCCTGAGGTTTCATTTCTGGTTTAGATACCATATTTCTTGCAAAATCATGCCCAACTACATTGCAACTTTTACAATAAGGTGGAATCCAATCATAGAGCACCCTCTGTTCCACACTATTCTTCATCATCCTCAATCTGAATGTTATACTTTATTGGTTGAGTAATATCAATTTCCACCAACATCCCAGAGTATGATATTCTGTTTTGAGCACTTGTAGATTCATCAACACATATTGGCTTTCCCTGAATGCTCCCAATACAACTCAATGAACTAGCTCCCCAACAATGTAAAGGTAGATTAGGTAGTTGCACCCACAACGGTACAACTTTTAAGACTTCATTCTCAAACAGAAATATACCTCCCATTTCTTCATAATCACTGGTCTGTTAGAGATAGTGTAAGGTGCATAGTTCAGTATATTATCTCTTTCCTCAACTGACTTCAATATCACCACAAAATATCCCTCGTTATGATAATAGATCTCAGGTTCAAGAATATCACACTGCTTCATTAGGAAAGTTCTGAGAAATGAAATAGAAGGGTTCTCCCCTAGAACATAAACAATAGTAGCACTTCTCCATTTCAAAATCTCCAGCTCAACATCACTTCTAGATAAGCAAGCAATTGGTTCACCATTTTTCAAAACTGGAGGAACAAAGTTCAGTGGCATACCTCTCTCTCCATGTTTCTTTGGGCTTGTTGACTTTGTTTCCTCTTGTTCATGTAATATCTGCATTTTTCTTTTCCCAGTACTTTCTCGTGGTGCTTTTCTTGTCTTGATGGCTCGTGTGTAACCGTATGTGTATCTCGAGAATACTTATTTTCGGATTTATTTTACTCAATTCCGCAATTGTTAACTTCTCATTCGCTTATTGATCTGATTCTCGTAATTGTTGTTCGGAACCGTCGTTTCGGGGTTGCCGTGAATCCATTGTATGTTATCATGCGTATTATGTTGTTCCGTTTGATGCTTCGGTCGTGTTTCAGTATTTAGGACCGTTGTTATCCTGTGCCTAGCGCGCGCTAATATTATTGTATAGTGCACGCTAAGCATCCATCAGTAGCGCATGCTACGCTTGTTGGTAGCGCGCGCTAGTGAGTTGAGCCCTGGCAGTGGCAGTGAGCCTGTTTCTGATCTCAGTCCTCTGGACTAACAGTTTAGCGCACGCTACGTTTGTTCTATCGCACGTTATTGTCGAGGACTATCGCGCGCTAGGTGTCCGATAGCGCGTGCTAACGCGACAGTCCAGTACTGGGCAGGTTACTTCTGGACTCGACTGATGTCCAGGTAGTGCACGCTATGGCCCGATAGCGCGCGCTACCGAGAGGCAATTAGCGCACGCTAACGGTCCAGAACTTTATGTCCTGGACTGGGGTGTTAACTTTTTGGACTGGAGTTTCGCCTGTTAGCGCACGCTAACTTTTAAAGGTTAGCGCATGCTAACGCTCCCTCGCTATAAAAACTAGGGAGTTGACCCGGAATAGTTCATTTTTTCTTCTTTCCTTTTCTCCACAGAGAGCTGGGCGATTGGAGTGGGGCAATTATCATCATTTATTCAAGATCTTGAGTCTCTAACACCAGATTATCATCATTTAATCATCTTCTACCTCTTGAATCAAGGTAAATCTTCTAGAACCCTATTTTGGGGGAGATTTGGGGGTTTTCACGTTTTGTACGATTCGTTCCGTTTTGTTGGTTAATTCATGATGAATATGATTAATCTTGTTGATATCCTTAGTTTTCCTACGAATTCATGGTATATTTCGTGGTTTTGCGTAATCGGGAGGGTTTGGTTGTGGTCCGCCCTCATTGTTGTTCTTGTACGAATATACATGAATCGTAGGCAGGTTTCGGGTGTATTCCATTTCCATGTTCGTTTAGAAATGGTTGTGATTGTATTCTTCAAATCGTTAGGTTCGGTTTCGTTGGTTCCTAGCGTTCGTCGGTGATTTTCCTTTTCGTTCGTTGCTTCGTCAATTATTCAAGGCAAGTATTTTCGGAAACCTTTATGCTTAACATGAAATGGTGATGTACATTGTGTGTGCTTTGGTCACCTAGGGAGGGTCCGACGGGGCCTCGATAGAATCCAATGGTATAGCCCTGGATTCATGAGTTTGTTTCACTAGCCAGCTCGGGAGGGTCCTTAGAGGCCTCGAGCGGGATCAATGGTATAGCTATATTCCCACGGCGATGCGCGTGCGTGATTTGTTTTATGATATGGCCAGCTCAGGAGGGTCCTTAGAGGCCTCGAGCGGGATCTATTGTATAGCCGTGTTCCCAAGGCAAATTGATTGACTGTTTATTTCCGGAAAAGACATGTCTGGTTTTAGTTTTGAAATGAATTTGGTGCATTGTGCTATGAAATGTGTAAGCGAATGGTTTACCTTGATTACTTGTACTAGTGTAATTGCTAACCCCTTTGGGGACCCGTTTTGGGGAAATTCTTGTTATGGATTTCAGGTTATGTTCAGCCTGACGAGCGGGCGCTGGGACAGTACGAGGATGTTGGCCAGGGTCGTTGACATGTGCATTTGAGTCTTTTTATTTTTGTTATTCGTTTCGATATGGTTGCTGTATAGTTTATGAACTTATAGATGGTACTCGCGAGTACTTAGGTTTTTCCTTTCGGATTGTGATTTCTATTTGTGGAAGTTAATTTTGTTTGTCGGTGTTGATTAGTTCCGCCAGTTGTACCGGGCGTGTTATTTGATTTTCATCTGGATGACGTGTGTTTTTACTATAGTAATTCGTGTCTAGCCTGGTGGGTCCCATGTAGGGGTCCACGACACTGTAATATCCTTGAATATCTCGGGGGTGTTACAGAAAATGGTATCGGAGCGACTAGGTTTATGGATACCTAGGCTTGTCGGTTATTTGGGTCTAGTTGCGTTTTGTTTTTCACATTGTCACACCGCTGCTAGCATCTCGGTACTTCCAGTGCTCGTAAGTTTTCCTTACTCGATTCTTTATTTTCTCATACCGTATTTCCGTTTCTTGAACTGTGGTTGTTTTCCTCTCTTACTTATCATCGAGTTGCTTTTTGCCACCTTTTAACACCAGGATGGATGCTGGAAGAGGTCGTGGTCGTGGTCGTGGCCGTGGACGCGGCCGGGGATGTGAGGCAGCCGGTGGGGTGGCCACGTCACATTCTTCGGGAGCCGTCAGCACAGGTGACCGTCATAGCCATGCTTCTTCTCAAGATAGCACTGACCTTGGTGTTGCAGCCGTTATGCAACAAATGGTGAACCAAATGGCGGTGATAGCTCAGGCGGTTCAGAACCCGAATCCGGCCCACGCTAATCGGGGTGGAGCAGATCGTTGGCTTCAGGATGTCATCAAGATGCATCCTCCTCAGTTTTTGGGAGCTTCAGACCCGATCGGCTGGGAGAGGTGGATCAAGGAGATATCTAAAGTCTTTGTTGCCACCAACTGTCCCGAGGACCGCAAGGTCCCTATTGCCCAGTACTTTCTCACTTGGGACGCTACTGACTGGTGGGAGGCTGTTGGGCCTAAGGACCACGTTGCTTCGTGGGTGGAATTCAAGGACCTAATGGAGACCGAATATTGCCCGTGGCCGGTTAGATAGGCTCAGGTTCATGCCTTTTATGATGCTCAGCCTCGGGATATTCCTGTTTCTCAAGCTATTGCCGATTTCAACAAGGAGTTGGGCTACGTGAAGACCCAAGTTGTCGAGGAGAGTGACAAAATTTTTCACTTTTCCAGACGGATGAAACTGTCAATTCGAGATTATATGTCTGGGCTCGTCTGCACCATTTTGAAGGATTATCAGAATAGGGCTCTTGCGTATGATATGTAGGTGACGGCCAGTGAAGCGGCTCGTGAGAGCAAGAAGCAGAAGTCCGTCGGAAATTTTTCTGGTCACAAGGGCGGAGGCCAGCAGAAACCTCAGTATGCGAATGTTCCTGCAGGCGGTTCGGCTCATTTTTCTGGGAGTTCTCGAGGTGCTGCTAGAACCTCCGTTCGTGAACTCATATGCTTTAACTGTGGCTTATCGGGCCATAAGAACCGGGAGTGTCCTCGTCCGCAGTTGACTTGTCATACTTTTGTGAACAGATCAGACAGATTCGCGGTGCCCGTTCTTCTCATCCAGTGCCTAGGGAGCCGAGTGTGAACCAGGGCTCGTTTGCTCCGCAGTCTCCACCGAGTGCCAGCCGAGGGAGAGGTCGGGGTCAGCCCGCTAGAGGAGGAGCTTCTAGTGTCGGCTACGCCCACCCGCGTGTCTATGAGATGAGGAGGGCCGATGATCCAGCGGCTACTGTGGCGACATGTACCGTTCATATTCATTCTCATCCTGTCAGTGTGCTTTTCGATTCTGGTGCTACGCATTCGTTCATATCTCTGGAGTGTGTGCGTCGTTTGAGTCTCGACTATTTGACACCTTGTGAGCCTTCCATCGTTAAGCTTCCTAGCGGTGATAGGATCGTTGGTGATCAGGAGGTTCGAGACTATTCTGTGCTTATTTGTGAGAGGGTTTGGCCCTCTAATCTTATTGTTGTGGGAATTGAGGGTGAGGATTTAGTTCTCGGGGATGATTGGCTCGAGCGGCATGGTGCGATCATAAACTACCACACGAAGATCATCACTATGTTAGCCGAGGACGGCACCGAGCACTCTTTCGCAGGGCGAAAGAGGGGAAACCAGAAGTTCGTTATTAATGCCTTGAAGGCGATGAGACTCCTGCGAAAGGGGTGTACTGATTAGTGGTGTTATGCCTTGAAAGCGGAGAGTGGTGGAGTCGAGCTTTTATCGATTCCAGTTGTTAGTGAGTTTCCTGACGTCTTTCCTGACGAGTTACCGGGGTTGCCACCGGACCGTGAGGTGGAGTTTGCTATCGAGTTAGAGCCGGTTGCGGCTCCGATTTCGAAGGCGTCGTATTGCATGGCACCTTCAGAGATGGCTGAGTTAAAAAGCAGCTGAGTGAGCTTCTTGAGTCGGGGTATATTCGACCTAGTGCTTCGCCTTGGGGCGCACCGGTTTTGTTTTTTCGGAAAAAATATGGTTCACTGCGTTTGTGTATCGACTATCGCGAGCTAAACAAGGTGACCATCAAGAACAAGTATCCTCTGCCGAGGATTGATGAATAGTTCGATCAGTTGCAGAGAGCTGTGGTATTCTCGAAGATTGACTTGATATCGAGGTACTATCAGCTTCGGTGAAGGAGTCCGACGTGCCGAGAACAGCTTTTCGGACGAGATACGGACACTATGAATTTGTAGTTATGCCTTTCGGGTTAACTAATGCGCCGACGGTGTCTATGCAGTTGATGAACAAGGTCTTTATTGAGTATTTGGATAAGTGTGTCGTCGTCTTCATTGACGATATCCTTATTTATTCGAGGAACGAGGAGGAACACGCGTATCATTTGCGAGTAGTGTTAGACATTTTGAGGACCAAGCAACTCAATGCAAAGTTCTCGAAATGTGAGTTCTGGCTGAAGTAAGGCTCTGTTCTTTTGGACTGAATGAATCTGAACTGAACTGAACTGAATGGATCTGAACTGAACTGAACTGAACTGAATGGACCTGAACTGAACTGAACTGAACTGAAATATATATTAAGGGTAAATAATAATAATAATAATAATGGTAAATAATAATAATAATAGTAATTAACAACAACAACGATAATAGTAATATTATTAGTAATAATAACAATAATAATAATTAAGATTATTAATAATAATAATAATAAGAATCGAGAATCGAACTGAATGGACTGAATCGAATCGAATGGACTCGAATCGAATCGAATCGAATCGAATCAAAATTGAAAAATAAGTCCAAAAGAACAGGGCCTAAGTGATGTTTCTAGGTCACGTGATTTCAGCCGAGGGGGTCCGAGTGGTTCCGCAGAAGGTTGAGGCAGTGTTGGACTGGGCATCGCCTCAGAACGTGAAGGAGGTCCGTAGTTTCTTGGGTTTAGCTGGCTACTACCGTAGGTTTTTCGAGGGTTTCTCGAAACTAGCTCGGCCACTTACACAGTTGCTCCATAAGTCCGAGAAGTTCGTCTGGAACGACGAGAGACAGTCGAGTTTTGAGGAGCTGAAGAGATGTTTGACTTCAGCCCCGATATTAGCGTTGCCGTGTGGCAATGAGCGGTCTGCTCAGGAAAAGGAGGAAAGGACTAAGCCTATCTTGGCTTGGTTCGGACGTTTGCCATTTATAACGATGCTTCGGGTTAGGGTCTTAGGTGCGTGTTGATGCAGCA
Organism: Orobanche coerulescens; assembly: GCA_033398695.1. NCBI lineage: Eukaryota > Viridiplantae > Streptophyta > Magnoliopsida > Lamiales > Orobanchaceae > Orobanche > Orobanche coerulescens. The sequence continues at coordinate 11,771,456 of CM065815.1, read as the reverse complement.
CGACAAGACTATTGCGTTTGCATCAAGACAGTTGCGCTCAAGATTTGGCATCACTATCTTTTTGGCTCTGCATGTCAGATTTTTACCGATCATAAAAGTCTAAAATACATATTTGCTCAGCGGGAGTTGAATATGAGGCAGATGAGGTGGTTAGAGTTGATTAAAGATTATGATCTTGAAATCCTTTATCATCCGGGCAAGGCGAACGTCGTGGCCGATGCCTTGAGTCGGAAACCGGTGTCGTTGTGGACACTTGAGATCCTTACGTCTCAATCTGAGCTTCAATGGGCTTTGATCGAGTGGGATGTTGAGATTTTGTTGCCGGGGGCTATCGGGCAACTTTTTGCTTTAGAGATTTCGTCGTCTCTGATCGATGAGATTAAACTAAAGCAGCTGGAAGATCCGATGATTATTCAAATCCGAGAGAATGTTCTTAAGGGAAAGTCTCATGGGTTTGTGATTCATGAAGATGGTGTATTGAGATTCCAGAGTCGTCTGTGTGTGCCGAACGATGCGGAACTCAGGCAGAGTATTCTGTGTGAGGCCCATGCTACGCCTTACTCCGTTTATCCTAGTTCGAGTAAGATGTACAAGGACCTGCGAAGGAATTTCTGGTGGAATGATATGATGGAGGAGGTCACAGTTTGTAGCGAGATGTTTCACTTGTCAGCAAGTCAAAATCGAGCATCAGCGACCGGCCAGGTTATTGCAGTCACTTCCCGTTCTGGAATGGAAATAGGAAGATATATCGATGGACTTCATCACGAGTTTGCCGAGATCGAGATCGGGCATGAATATGGTTTGGGTGATTGTTGATCGTCTGACCAAGTCGGCACATTTTCTGGGCATCAAGGATACTTAGGGCTCGGAGAAGTTGGCTCGTGTGTTTATTGTGCAGATTGTGAGGCTTTCACGGTACTCCAAAGTCTATTGTTTCGGATCGGGATGGCCATTTTGTATCGCACTTTTGGCAGGCGGTGCATAAGGCGTTGGGTACTCGTTTGCGTTTGAGTATTTCTTTTCATCCTCAGTCAGATGGACAGTCGGAGCGCACTATCCAGACGTTCGAGGATATGTTGCGTGCTTGTGCTCTCGATTGGAGCAGTGACTGGGAGGAGCATTTGCCATTGATCGAATTCACGTACAACAACAGTTGGCACACATCGATTCGGATGGCACCGTATGAGGCGCTTTATGGGCGGCGATGTCGATCGTCGATTTGTTGGAACGAAGCATCCGATTTGGTTGGGACCGAACCGGATATCGCTTTAGAGACGAGACGGAAGGTGGAATTGAATAGGGAACAGATGTTAACTGCTCAGAGTCGACAGAAGTCATATGCCGTCGTCCGTCGTCGACCCTTGGAGTTCGAGGTGGGAGACCACGTTTTGCTAAAGATGTCGCCGACAAGGGGAGTTTTCCATTTCAGAAAGAAAGGGAAATTGAGTCCGAGATTTATTGGACCCTTTGATATTCTCGAGCGAGTCGGTGAGTTGGCATACCATTTGGCACTACCTTCGGCCTTGAGTCACGTTCATAGCGTTTTCCACGTTTCCCAGTTGAGGAAATATGTTCCGGATCCTAGTCACGTCATCGACTATGGTGAGATCGATGTCGCCGAGGATATTACCTTCGAGGAGCGTCCCCTGAAGATTTTGGAGCACCGTGAGAAGCGACTGAGGCATAAGACCATTCCTTTGGTCAAAATGCAGTGGTCGAGGCATGGTGTCGAGGAGGCAACTTGGGAAACCGAGGATAGCATGCGTGCTAGGTACCCCGAGTTGTTTATTTCTTAAGTTTCGGGACGAAACTTACTTTTAGAGGGGTAGAATGTAATATCCGTATTTTTCTTTTCCTAGTACTTTCTCGATTTGGTGTTTTTCTTGTCTTGATGGCTCGTGCGTAACCGTATGTGTATCTCGAGAATACTTATTTTCGGATTTATTTTACTCAATTCCGCAATTGTTAACTTCTCCGTCGCTTATTGATCCGATTCTCGTAATTGTTGTTCGGAACTGCCGTTTCGGGGTTGCCGTGAATCCATTGTATGTTATCATGCATATTGTGTTGTTCCGTTTGATGCTTTGGTTGTGTTTCGGTGTTTAGGACCGTTGTTATCCTGTGCCTAACGCGCGCTAATATTATTGTATAGCGCACGCTAAGCATCCATCAGTAGCGCACGCTACGCTTGTTGGTAGCGCGCGCTAGCGAGTTGAGCCCTGGCAGTGGCAGTGAGCCTGTTTCTTATCTCAGTCCTCTAGACTAACGGTTTAGCGCACGCTACGTTTGTTCTAGCGCACGTTATTGTCGAGGACTAGCGCGCGCTAGGTGTCCGGTAGCGCGCGCTAACACGACAGTCCAGTACTGGGCAGGTTACTTCTGGACTCGGCTGATGTCCAAGTAGCGCACGATGTGGCCCGATAGCGCGCTCTACCAAGAGGCAACTAATTATCTAATAGCGCACGCTAATGGTCCAGAACTTTAGGTCCTGAACTGGGGTGTTAACTTTCTGGACTGGAGTTTAGCCCGTTAGCGCACGCTAACTTTTACAGGTTAGCGCACGCTAACGCTCCCTGGCTATAAAAACCAGGGAGTTGACCCGGAACAGTTCATTTTTTTCTTCTTTCCTTTTCTCCACCGAGAGCTGGGCGATTTGGGCGACTTGGGCGATTGCAGTGGGGCGATTTTTATCATTTATTCAAGATCTTGAGTCTCTAACACCAGATTATCATCATTTAATCATCTTCTACCTCTTGAATCAAGGTAAATCTTCCAGAACCCTATTTTGGGGGAGATTTGGGGGTTTTCACGTTTCGTCCGATTCGTCCGTTTTGTTGGTTAATTCATAATGAATATGATTAATCTTGTTGATATCCTTAGTTTTCCTACGGATTCATGGTATATTTCGTGGTTTTGCGTAATCGAGAGGGTTTGGTTGTTGTCCGCCCTCGTTGTTGTTCTTGTACGAATATACATGAATCGTAGGCGGGTTTTCGGGTGTATTCCATTTCCGTGTTCGTTTAGAAATGGTTGTGATTGTATTCTTCAAATCGTTAGGTTCGGTTTCGTTGGTTCCTAGCGTTGGTCGGTGATTTTCCTTTCCGTTCGTTGCGTCGTCAATTATTCAAGGCAAGTATTTTTCGGAAACCTTTATGCTTAACATGAAATGGTGTTGTATATTGTGTGTGCTTTGCTCACCTAGGGAGGGTCCGACGGGGCCTCGAGGGAATCCAATGGTATAGCCCTGGATTCATGAGTTTGTTTCGCTAGCCAGCTCGGGAGGGTCCTTAGAGGCCTCGAGCGGGATCAATGGTATAGCCCTGTTCCCAAGGCGATGCACGTGCGTGATTTGTTTTATGATATGGCCAGCTCGGGAGGGTCCTTAGAGGCCTCGAGCGGGATCAATGGTATAGCCCTGTTCCCAAGGCAAATTGATGAACTGTTTATTTCCGGAAAAGACATGTTTGGTTTTGGTTTTGAAATGAATCTGGTGCATTGTACTATGAAATGTGTAAGCGAATGATTTGCCTTGATTACTTGTACTAGCGTAATTGCTAACCCCTTTGGGGACCCATTTTGGGGAAATTCTTGTTATGGATTTCAGGTTATGTTCAAATTTACGAGTGGCGACAAGCGATCACGAGGATCTTGGCTGTGGTCGTTGACATGTGCATTTGAGTCTTTTTATTTTTGTTATTCGTTTCGATATGGTTGTTGTCTACTTTATGAACTTTTAGATGGTACTCGCGAGTACTTAGGTTTTTCCTTTCGGATTGTGATTTGTATTCGTGGAAGTTAATTTTGTTTGTCGGTGTTGATTATTTCCGCCGGTTGTATCGGGCGTGTTATTTGATTAATTTTCATCTGAATGACGTGTGTTTTTACTGTAGTAATTCATGTTTAGCCTGGTGGGTCCCATGTAGGGGTCCACGGCACTGTAATATACCTTGAATATCTCGGGGGTGTTACAGTTCATGCTCTAGAAGTTGATCTTAAGCTAGAGCTCTTTGAATCTCCGCAGCTTCTCTGTCATCCATCTCCAACGGAGGAGAGTTTTGAAAATCCACTGTTCCATTGAGCTCAGAACACTCTCTTATCTCTGATGTAGCGTTCGCATCCTTTTCAAACATCTCCTGTCGTGTTGAGTTTCCCTTATGTATTCCCCTTCTAGCTCCACCTTCCTTGGTCTTCCCGGAGGTCCCATCGGCGGCGAGCGGCAATACGTTAGCCTACTTGCTATCGTGCGCCGAGAGAGAATGTATGTATTTTCATTATTAGATTCATGTGTGAAATCGTTCGACATAAATGATAAAACTAATGATGAAAATATACATACAAGTGTGGTGCTCGTGTGAATACTTTATAATTTTTCTAATGGATATACAAGTGTAGTGCTCGTATGAATATTTTATATTATTCTATATATATCTATACTACTTAAAACTTATCCCCCTTAATTTAATGTGGAAGGGGTTTGTGCACAAAGTAAAGGTTATCCCCCTTAATATTTATCAATTTATTCCGAAAATATTTTCTCTCACATTATTTTCACCGCAAGAAATTATATTGATCAAAATAAATAATGCCAAACTAACTGTAAAAATTTCTGAAACTATATATATTTCCTTCTCTTGGCTTATGTGTTTACTCTGTTTATCAACTGTTGAAGACTTTGTCCAATTAACCTTACCAATATACAGTTGGTATATGTTAATAATTATATATGTCAGAAAATCATCATCTAATGTTTCTGATGCGTTAATGTTGAAATAGTATAAATTTTCGTTTATGATAAACTCATCTTGAATGCTCTCAATAAACTCATCTTGAATGCTCCCAATAAAATATGCAGGTATGGAACACCAAAGGGCTGCGATTTTTCACCCTCAAAGAATACGAATCACACTTACCATATATGATTATTAATATAGAACAATAAAACAGTAAACATTAGTATTCAACGGTACCTCATATTTAAGTCCTCATATTCTAGAGAATCCAAAGAAACACCACGAGCACCTAAAGCTTCCAAGTTCAACACTGATCATTTGCTCCACCTGAAAGTCACCCCAAAAACCTCTCTTGTCCCCTATTTTTTAACCATTGTATATGGGAAAAACACTAGGGTTGAAAGGAGGGTTCTTTGGGATGACCTTCTCGCGGTTAGTAATAATCAGGGGCCGTGGATGGTTGGGGGCGACTTCAACATTATCTTATACCCTACTGAAAAAAAAAAGCGGGGGCCACCCCCATCACCTCGGAGATGGAAGATTTTAATGACTCTCTTTTTGATTGTAATCTCGTTGATTTTGGCTTTATTGGTTCGCCTTTTACGTGGTACAGTAACTTGATTTGGCAAAGGCTGGATAGGGTTTTACACTCGCCGGAATGGTTTGACACTTTTTCGGATTCGGTTGTGAAACACCTATCTCGCTTTCATTCGGATCATGTTGCGATTCTTTGCTCGTTCGGTAATAACAATTTTAAATCTAAACCATCCTTTACATTCCAGAACATGTGGGTCAAACACAAGGATTTTCTTAATGTCGTTCGGGAGTCGTGGGCGATCCCGGTTCCCTCCTCGGGCATGTCCAGACTTTTTAATAAACTGAATAGAATCAAACTTACTCTTAAGGAGTATAATAAAACTCACTTTGGTGATATTTTTTCTAAAGTCTCCGAAGCTAGGGACCTTGCGTCCGGGGCTGAACGTGATTTTGATAACAACCCTACGGATAGTAATATTATCTTGTTAAAGAAAACCAAAGCTAATCTCAACCTAATGATGGCTATGGAAGAAGAATTTTGGAAACAAAAAACTAACTTAAAATGGTGCATTGAGGGGAACGCAACACTAAATTCTTCCATGATATTATTAAGTCCAAAAGAAGTAAAAGCCATATTTTTCAAATTATGGATAACGTGCAAATATCTGACCCTGATGCTATCCAAAACTCTGGAGTTAATTACTTTTCTAATGCCTTCAAATGCTCAGATCAAGCTTTTGATAGTATAAGGCCGGATATTATTCCCTGTACCTTAGATAATTCTGATAATTGTGTTTTGTGTGCTATGCCGGATGTGGATGAGATTAAATGTGCTGTTTTTAATATTGATTCGGATAGTGTGGCTGGGCCGGATGGCTTTAATGCTTTGTTTTTTCATAAGTGTTGGGATGTTATCGCTAAGGATGTATGTGTGGCCGTGTGAGATTTTTTCTCTGGAAACCCCATGCCCAGATCATTCACTTGCACTACGATTTCTCTTATTCCGAAAATATCCCCTCCCCTTGCTTGGAAAGACTTCAGGCCGATTAGTCTTTGCAACACAACTTATAAAATCATTGCGAAAATTATGAGTACCCGTTTGGGCCGCTTTCTTTCCAAAATTCTTAGCCCTGCCCAATCGCGTTTCGTCAAGGGTCGCCTTATCACTGATAATATTTTAACAGCCCAAGAAGTCTGTCATGATATATCCAGGGACGATTCGAATCTGATGATCAAATTGGACATGGAAAAGGCCTATGATAGACTTAATTGGTCTTTTCTTTTGAATATCCTTAAAGCATTTGGTTTTTCTGATGAGTGGACCGACATGATAAATCATTGTATATCGAATTGCTGGTTTTCTGTTCTCATTAACGGTAATGCTGCGGGGTTTTTTAAATCTGGTAGGGGCATTAGACAGGGTGATCCTTTATCCCCTCTCCTATTTGTGATTGCTTTTGATTATCTTTCGAGGCTCCTGGACAAAACTTTTAACTCCCACTCCGACATGTTTTTTAAAATCAGGAAGAATGTTCGGATCACCCATCTGGCTTACACTGATGATGTGCTGATCTTTACTAAGGCTTCCTATAATAATCTCCTCATACTCAAGAATTGCCTGGACCACTACACGGCGAGCTCGGGCCAAAAAGTGAACAATTCTAAAAGTCATTTTATTTTTGCCAAGCCGAATAACCCGTTAGTCCGCATTGTCAAACAAACGGCTGGATTTTCCCAAACTAATCTCCCATTCAATTATTTGGGTTCCTCACTTTGGAAAGGAAACCAAACTTTTGACATGTATGGAGATTTGATTTCCAAAACTTGTTCTAAATTTCAGTCGTGGAATCATCTTTTGCTAACCACGGGAGGTAGGCTTGAGCTCATTAAAACGACCTTGAGCTCGATTCCGTTCTATTGTCTCCAAGTTCTTAAACCCCCAAAGAATGTCATTACTTTTTTCGAACGTCTTTTCACACTACTACAAAAAGGGCTATTCTTGACGCGCAATGCGCGTCAAGAAGAGGGGTTATGACGCGCAAATGCGCGTCAAGGATGGACCCGTCATAAATTTTAATGACTCGCATATGTGCGTCATCGATCTATGACGCGCATTTATGACCCGCATTTTATGACGCTCCTTTTTGACCTTCCTAGTAGCGCGTCATAACTTTTATGACCCACTTTTCTGTCATATGTTTTTGCGTGTCATTACCTTAAAAATCATTTTTTTTTCTATTTTTTAAAACCTGATTATATACAATAAACCTGATTATATACAATAAACCTGATAATTGTACAAAATTAAGTACATTATTCATTACATAACAATTCAACATACAATCAAATTCGACACATAAGTTTACGATTATTATTTATCTCCAAATGAAATTCGACACATAAATTGCCCATTCTTCTCGAATATCGTCGAAATCCGCCTCCGTGTACTCGTTGCTATCACCACCAATCTAGTCAAATAAAACAACATTTTAGAAACAATTAATTACTACTTAAACTGCTTAAAACAGTTAAGTACTTACATTGTCATTTTCGAGAACCCGAACTCCATGTTTAATTACTTCCTTCATAAACTTCAACGTGAAGTACCCACATTCGGTGTATCCGGGCTGAGTGGACACTACACAAGAAACACAAATTGTATATGAAACAGTCTATACAAGAAGTCATTTCAAGAACATTTCAAGAACAGTCTACTACTAATTTAGTATACTAATTCATCTATCAAACACAAACTACTTAAAACATCTTTTAACAAGAATCAGTCTACTATTGGAACTCATTGTATACATCTAAGACTAATTCAGTCTACTAATTCATCTACTAAGTCATTTCAAGAACATTTGCAACTATAGCAGTGTTACTTAACAAACAGCAACTAACTACACACAAGATAATAGTGTTACTTAACAAACAAAGACAACACAAGATAATAGTCAACAAATAACTAACCTTAGAATTAACCCAGTTAAGTTTAGTCCTCTTATTGATTCCAGCTTTTACATCATACAATGCAAGTGCCCTACAAAGAATTAACCCAGTTAGGTATTACATCATACATCATAAAGATTCTATAATTTGTATTACTTACACATCCACTATTTGCTTGAACTGATTACTGACGTCGCTAATCGGTAGGGAATCAAGATAATAGCAGGTACTTGTCTTCATGTTAAGCATGCCTAACACCCAATGTCTTCTACAAAAAACAAAAATCAAATTCTGTTAATTACTGTTAATTTTTATTAATTAATTTAAATGTTGTCGAAAATCTAACCCGGGATTGTATGGCAATAAGACGAGGTCATTTTGCTTCCTTGTAGATAACCTTTTTGCAATAACTCGACTTGCATCCTCGATATTCTTGGCCCTCGCTTTACGTTCATGATGCATGATCGCAGTCGGGGTCATGAAACAAACTCCATGATCTCTTTGTGACCCATTCTTGATTTGCTCATACAGGTACCTGTTAACAATTAAACATACAAAGTTTACATTCAATTAGTCCTGTTAACATACAAGTACCAATTTTTTATAAACTATATTTATCACTTACATGATATAAGAAGCAATGACAGCTCCGCTTAACTCATCCATTGCAAATAGACTGTCAAAATCATTCCAATTTAAGTACGTGTAACTGTGGTGCCCAAACAAATCGTCCTCGCATTGCACTTTTATGCAATCGACCTTTGCAACTTGTCGATCAACCATCATTGCAATCATTTTCAATCCTATCCTTTATTCAATTCTTTTCCTTCCTCTCTTCTGACCTCTCGTCATCAGTTTTTTCAACGGATAACTTTTCTTAGTCACTTTTGCAGCGGAGGCGCGATTTTCTGGGCTCAAACCTTCTTCAACTGCAACTGTAAACAAACACAAATGATAATCACACATACTAACTGTCTTACGTTTACATGCACCCATATACACTTACATAACCGTTGACATCAATGGTTGTAACCGTCCAAACCAAATGATGCAACCACTACAAAAAAAACAGTTTTTACCGACGCCATTTACCGACGCCAGCACCGCCGTTGTTAAACTTATAATTTACTGACGCCATTTACCGACGCCCGTACCGCCGTTGTTAAATTTATAATTTACCGACGCCATTTACCGACGCCCGATTTACCGACGCCATTGCCGACGACCGGTTCGCAGACTTATTTTTTTTACAATTAACGACGCCGTTTATCGACGCCATTTACCGACGCCATTTTGGCGTTGGTAATTTTTTTTTTTTTTAAATTTACCGACGCCGTTTACGCCATTACCGACGCCATTTTCGGCGTCGGTAATTTTTTAACACAATCCCACATCGAAAAAACATCAATGCTTTTGGTGGTTTATAAACCAAAATCCTTCTCAACCATTTGAAATTGAATGGAGCCCGAACCTGATCCACCCGGACCCGCACCCGACCCGCCCGGACCCCGACCTAGACTGGCCGAACCCTCACTTTGAGCCGGACCTAACCCGCTTTGAGCCACTTTGAGTCGACTCCGACTTTTTAATTTTTTTAATTTAACGACGCCAAAAATGGCGTCGGTAAATGGCGTCGGTAAAAAATTACCGTCGAGCGTTTTTCCAACGGCGGTTTGCCGTCGGTAATGGCGTCGGTAATTTTTTTACCAACGCCATTTTCTGTTTTACCAACACCATTTTGGCGTCGGTAAAAACTGTTTTTTTGTAGTGAACGCTTCATCAATTCAAACTAATCATCAATCTAAAATACGACTTTGGATCCATTTGATCTGTTGGCCTTCGGCCCAGATCAAATGACCAATTGGGTGGGCTTTATTGTTATTATTTACAGGCCCTGAGAGTTCTAACTTATTATATATATATATAGCATAAACTATCGAATTATGTTAAGTAACATATGATCTTAAAAAAACTCCAACAGTTTTTGGCATCGTACCTGTTTTTGGCATCTTCACTTCTTCTTCGTTGTCGGGTTCTCTTTGTCGCTTCTTCTTTTCTTGTTCTTCTTTTCTTTCTTCTTCTTTTCTTTTTCCTTCTTCTTCTTCTTCTTCTTCTTTTCTTTGTTCTTCTTATTCTTCTCTTCTTTGTTCTGGTTCTGGTTCAGTTCTTTTTCCTTCTTCTTCTTCTCTTCTTTGTTCTGGTTCTGTTCTTTTCTCCTTGTCATCAGCAGCCTTTTTCTCCTTCTTTTTGGCCACTATCTTGTTCTGCAAAAATATAAAAAAGTCTTACCAAACCATTTTGTTCTAATGATTAAACTGATTTATATAAAAAAATCTTACCAAACCAGAGCATGGAATGACTAGGTGACTCGGCCAGCTTAGTATGTACCCAATGGCATCTTTAACAGTCACAACGAACTCCTCGGGAATTGGATTCGGTATCAAAGCTTCTGCTTGAATAGATGTGTCCACCTTAACTTCAATGTTCACATCTAATATATGAAAATATAAATATTAAATAAGTAAGAATATATATAAATATTAAATAAGTAATTTAACTTCAAATACCCGAGACAGTATGATTCAGTATGGTTCCTTTAGCGACTATATTTGAAGGATTGTCGACCGCAAGAAAGCATGATTTATCCTACAAATTAATGTACACAATATTATTAAAACAGACATGAGGATTGCAATGAATTTATGACAAATGAAGACTTACATTTGGTTCTTCGTCTCCATCGCTCCACATTTGACAATTACTTGCAACCTCCGAAGCATTGGTACTTGCCCATCTTCTTATTTTTAACTCATCTTCAACAGCTTTTAGCCATTTATTCATCATGTTATCATGTAGTTTCAGGTATTGCTTGACATTCCTGGGTATTAAAAAATACTGGTTCGGTGTTATATATCGACCCATCCCACGTACACGCCCACGTTGTTCTTCAGTACCCAGGGCCTCTGTAAGCAAATCTAGTGATCCCATTGGATCCTCTGAATAATCCTTGTCCTTCTTTAGCATCTCCTGAGTAAACAAACATACCAAAAATAGACAGTTAGCACCAATCTGCAAAGGGAGACCTGATCTAGTCCATCTAATTTCCTAGATCTACTAAAGCTAGAAGGTCACAACTTTAACTAACTAAACATCAAATAACTTAACATCAAAAGTCAAACTTTAAATAAAACTATTAAATCTAACTAAAAGTTAACAAAACTAGCTAAAACATACCAAAATAAAACTGTTAAATATGAATACTTACAATTTTATCAAGAACTTTTTGGACAGCTGGGTCGAAACCTCCTTTTTTCTTTTCTCTTGCTTTTTTCCAACATTCTACCCTATCAATCTCCTCTTCCTCTTTGCCGGTTTCTTCTATCTAAAAAAGTTAAAAGCAAAAGTTAAAAAGCATCAACATAAGCAATAAAAAAGTTAACATAAGCAAGAAATTACATACTATCTCAGAAATGAGTCCGGCATATCCCTTTCGGCTCAAACGATGGTTGTACTTATTACGTGAACGGTTAGCTGAAGCCTTCTGACTTATGTCCTGCATAAGTATATATTAACATGTTAGTCACTGTTTTTGTGATAAATAACTGTTTTTGGAAACTTAAACAAATACCTCAAACGAAGTCTTAGTTCTTTGTGATACGAAAAGTTTCCAGTCTTTTTTTTTCACGGACGGATACTTTGCAGGAGGAGTATATAATTGATTCCTGGCCTCCTTAGACTTATCATCTTTTAGTGGCTTAATGAACTTCTTATAAAGATAATGTTTGAAGTTTTTCCACTTTGTCCCGATTGATTGGAGAACTTGCTTCCGACTCTTTTGGTGAAGTTCAAAATGTGTCTGAAACGTAAAAAATGAATCAAAACATAGTTAGAATAAAAATACTAAAACTAAAACATAGTTAGATATAAATAATAAAATACTTACCTTAACATATTGCCAACAAGCTTCCTTTGTTTCGTTATCTACGTGCAACCAAGAATCATAGGTTATGAGAACCATAGATCTTGCCACCAATCCCTCAAAAGTAGACAGTTTTTTTGCTCCCGGTCCAATTGGCACACCTCTTTTATTATAAGTAATAACTATTTTTTTATTCGCCTTCGCTTTTATTGTCGGGCCTCTATGCGATTTGGAATCTAATTCGGCATCCAAATTCTGCTCAGAACCAGAACCCGCATTATCTTCGCGGTCCGAATCAGAAATCGAGGCCATTTTTTATTACCAAAAAGCAACCTGTTTAAAATAAACAAAATAAACAGTTATTTTCATACCAACAACTTTAAATAATCAATAATGCTTGACAGACTTTAACAAATAAATAGTTATTTCATACCAAAAACTAATGATCTAAAACGAATATGCCCTCGTCATCCGAGCGCGTACACTTAAAATCATCGTCTAGGTCTATTAAAGACAGGTTCATATCTTGTGTAACATCAAGTTCAAACACATCATCAGTTTCACCATTATTATCTCCATACTTATGCATCCTATGTGGTGTGAAGCCAACAACAGACAGGTTCCTATCTTGTTGGTCCTGAACATAAAAAACTTGTCTTGCTTGACTAGGTAATATGAAGGGTTCATACCCATGACCAAGCCTATCAAAGTTAACCACCGTGAATCCTAAATCATCTTTTTTTACTCCACGACTATCTACCCACTCACACATGAAAACAGGAACCATAAATGTATGATAATCAAGATCCCATATTTCCAATATACGACCGAAGTAGGTAAAAGCGCCGTACACCGGATTGGAGTCTTTTGCACTAGCAATCTGCATAACATTTGCAACTATAGATACTCCACTACCTTGAGTGGTTTTAGATTCATCACGCTCTTTTGTATGGAATTGATACTCGTTTACGGCAAACCCGGTGTATTTACTAACAGCAAAATCAGGGCCTTTTGCCAACCAACGAACACTATCACCGGTATTTTCCCCATTAGCCAAATGCTTTTCAACCTCGTTCTTAAACCAGTCAATAAACGTCCGACTATGTTGGCTCTGCAACCATGTATTATTTCGACGTGGGTTAAGATCCTTCGGTTCTAACATATGCTGCTTTATGTATGGTTCAACGTCGGCGGAGTTTCCTAATACATAAAGATGAGCTTGATCAAGTAACTTAGAATCCACAGCACGGATGGTAGCCTGCGATAAAGGTTTACCAGTGCGGTTTCTTTCATCAGCACGATCATGAGGATTGCCAATTGATTTCATGTTTTCCAAGTAATAGGAACAGAATTCTAATGCTTCCTTTGCCACATAACATTCTGCCATGCAGCCCTCGGGTCGATAATGATTTTGTACATAACCTTTTAGTGTTTTCATGTACCTCTCAAACGGATACATCCACCTAAAGTGGACTGGGCCACATAACCTGACCTCTCTGACTAAATGCACCATCAAGTGAATCATGACATCGAAAAACGAAGGCGGAAAATACTTCTCTAGTAAACACAAAGTTACTACGATGTCACTTTGCAGCTTGCCTAGCTTACTAACATCAACTACTTTACTACACAGCTCGTTGAAGAAGTGACACAAGCTTATAATAGTCTTCCTAACTTTCACGTCTAACACCCCCTTTATTGCAAAAGGAAGAATCTGTTGCATTAGTACGTGACAGTCGTTGGACTTCAATCCATTCATCTTCGAATTATCATCGAACACGAGATTCTTGAAATTAGAGGAATACCCATCAGGCACTTTTATGTTAGACAGCGTGTCATAAAACATGCGTTTCTCCGTGCTATTTAATATGTATATGGCAGGCGACAGATAATGACCCTTCCCTTTTGGTTGACTTATTAACTCAGGCTTAATCCCTAACTCCTCGAGATCTTGTCGTGCCTTTAAACCGTCTTTCGTCTTGCCTTGCAAATTCAGTAACGTCCCATAAACACTCTCACATACATTCTTTTCTATATGCATAACATCTAACTGATGACGAACAAGCAAATGCTTCCAGTACTCTAGTTCAAAAAAGATTGATATTTTACGCCAAACTTTCGATCTCGCATCGATAGTTTCTTTTTTCTTTTTTGGCCTTCTCTGCTGACGTGGCATTTTCTTCGTTGATTTTTTCTTCTTTAACGCCCTCCAGATAACTTCCTTCTTTGCCTTTTTCTGCTTCCCCCATTTAGTCGTAAAACCTTCCAGATAGTCGTAAACTTGTTCACCCGATCTCGGTTTTTTCATCACACCGCTCTCTTGTTCATTATTGAAATCTTTTTTTCTTTTGCGAAAGGGATGTGTAAGTGGGAGGAATCTTCTATGCCCGAGGAAGCATACTTTTTTGGATTTTGGCAACCACTGTGAGTAGGTATCCTCTCGAGCATCTTTGGACACGCGTTATAACCTTTGGTAACACACCCCGACAGGTCACCATACGCGAGAAAGTCATTTATAGTCCAAAGTAAGACTGCTTTTAGATTGAAGAACTGTTTCTTATAAGCATCATACGTCTTAACGCCAGGTTCCCACAACTGTTTTAGATCTGCTATTAGTGGTGCCAAGTAGACATCAATACTGTTACCAGGTTGCCTTGGACCTGATATCAGTAAAGTCAACATCATGAACTTTCTTGACATACACAAATAAGAAGGCAGATTGTATGTTGCTAGGGTAACCGGCCAACAACTATACTTTGCACTTAATGACTTATGAGGGTTTATACCATCTGCGGACAAGGTTAATCTCAGATTCCTATCTTCCTTTCCAAATTCTTTCCACTTGTCGTCAACAAGCTTCCAAGATGGGGAATCACAAGGATGTCTTAGCTTGCCATCACTGACCCGACCTTGCGCGTGCCAAGTTAGGTCATGTGTGGTTTCTGGTGACGAGAACATTCTTCTAAATCTAGGAATGGGCGGGAAATACCAAACAACTTTTCTCGGCACCGTCTTGCTATTCTCCTTCCACCGAGAAGTGCCACAAGTTGGACATTGAGAAGCATCCTTGTGCTCATCCCAGAACAAGACACAATCATTCTCACAAGCATGATACTTAATGTATTCTATGCTTATTCCTTTTAGCAACTTCTTGGCCTCGTATATCGACTTAGGGATTGTATTATTTGAAGGCAAACATCATTTAGCTCGCCTGATAAAGCATCAAATCTTGTATCGGATCACCAATTGACCCTTCAAATGTTGGAATTTCAGCAATCCATTTAGTGCATTATACTTAGACCCTTCATACAGTGGCTTGTCGCATTCTTCGAGAAGTGACTTCAATAAACTAGGTTCATTCTCTGCATATGTGAAGGCCTCATGTAGCATCTCCTTTGTGTAATCGAACTCGGGAGGTCTAGACTCATTAGGGCATTGAGCTTCATCCTTAGATGAATTTTCTCCATGGAAGGACCAAACACTATAATTCTCATCGAAACCGTGTTTAAACAGGTGATAACGCAGCTAATCAGACCCCAGCTAATCAGAACCAGAATCCAAGATTTATCCATTACCTAAATGTCGAGTAAGTGTATAACAGAATCAGAACCCAGCTAATCAGACTATGTATGTTTACAAATATTCAAGTATTTTAATTCTTAGTTACATATGTAACACCCCCAATCCACTCAGGGATATTACACGCCGTAGACCCTCTCCTCGAGGATATACCAGGCTGATAACTAAAATCAAACATCTAAACATCGCCTTTAAGGCTAAAATGACTCAGTAGACCGATTTGGTCTTTCAATAATAACATACAACTCAATTCCAATCACATACCCACGCAGGGGTCAAAATACAATAAACTCCCGTACAACGGAGAAAAGATCTTGCAATGAAAAGAAAATACAACTAGACCAATACGACATCAACGGATCCTCGTGTGATTAGTATCGTTCATCTTTCATCATCCTTCGTGCCGACCTGTGCCGTGCTCCAAAACCCGAATGCAAAATAGACATCCACCCCGAATACTCGGGGGTTAGCAAAACTCCACTGTTTTGCTAGTGCAAGAACAAGAGCAAAAATACGATCCATACAATTCACAGTCCACGAATAACAATAACCAGGAATCCTCACAAATCCAAACGTTACGAAAAGTACTTCCCGAGGCAAGATTTTGGGTAAACATTCCAAAACCGAAAGACCACAAGTTAAAGGGAAACAATTTATAAAACAGTTTGAAATGCCATCGAGAGTTTTAATAGAAAACAATTTAGGATTACCGAATCCTTATCTTTCCAAAATCAACAGGTCATGACCCAAAGGTTTTGTTTTCGCCAATAGAAAACCGACAATAGTTCACAGGGTTAAAACCCACGTCACGTGTCCTCGGCGGACATAAAATCAAAACAATATAATCGCCCAAGATACGTAAACCTTGGTCACCAAAAATACAACACCAACTCGTGAATCCGGGCTATACCATCGATTCCCTTCGTGGCCCGTCGGACCCTCCCAAGGTGAGTAGAATGCGTTTTCGAAATCATATACACCAATGCGTGAAGTTTTACTCGTGAATCCAGGGCTATACCATTGGAATTCCCTCCGTGGCCCCGTCGAACCCTCCCGAGGTGAGCAAATACATTCACCAAACATACACATGCACTCGTGAAGTTTTACTCGTGAATCCAGGGCTATACCATTGGAATTCCCTCCGTGGCCCCGTCGAACCCTCCCGAGGTGAGCAAATACATTCACAAAACAAACAACCGCACTCGTGAATCCAGGGCTATACCATTGGACTCCCTCCGTGATCCCGTCGGACCCTCCCGAGGTGAGCGAAATACATTCACACAATTAACACGTCACAACAAGGATATTCATACAATCCACCAAAGGCAACAAACACAAAGCACGACATAATCGTCAAATCACGACACACCAAAAATGAGATAATATATGCACACACGTGTTATGAAGCGCAACATCAACACCAAACATATCCATAAGATTCACATACTCGTTCGAGAAACACACCAATCACAAAACACACACGATTTTGAAAGAGGTTTAACAAGGCTAACCAAATCTTTTGAAAACTCGTTTTAAACAATCAAACAAATATATAAAGACGATCACCAATTATCATATTCACAAAACAAGAATAGTATGGGCAAGGTACTTGCCTCAAAATCGGCACGCAAGTATCCCGACGAACACGGCTCAGCGGAAAGCTTCAAACGCCCAATGCTATCGAAGCGGAAGACGGCGAGCGAAAGGGTTCAACCCGGTTTCTTCGCTAGAAACACGTCCCTAACATCCTACATTCTCTTTTTCATCGATCACACTAGGAAGAATAATCGTAGATCGCCCGAAAACCCCTCTAAGACATTTCTGGACACCTTCAAGGCGTCGGTCAAGAACTCGACTCAAACAACGAATCGATACGATCCAACCATGGAATAATAAAGGAAATGATATAATACATCCAAATATTCATCAATACATCATAATCCTAAGTTAAATCGGATTAAACGGATGAAAACAACCAAAACACCCAATTTCCCCAAAACTAGATTTCTAGGAAATCTGACCTGATTCGGTAGATCGGAGGATGTTATAGGACGGACGATTGATGATATGAACCTCAAAACTTCATGGATATGTTGCTAAACAACATGGCTTCAAGCTTAGAACACGCCCAGCTGCGGAAGAGGAGAAGAAGAAGGTGAAAAATGGCCTGAAAAACGTCTGCAGGGCCTTTTATAGGGGTTGATCGCCTGCCGGACACGGCCGTGCGATCGGCGCGGTCGTGTCGCATGCCTGGCCGACAGGGACTCGGCCGTGTCCTGCTTGACACGGTCGCGGCGCGGAGGGCCTTCCGATAGTGACCCGTCCGACAGCGACTCGGCATGACTCGACCGTGTCCTGGAACACGGTCGGGCGTGTCGGCAGTCGGTTCTGGCTTATCCGGAAGAGTTCGGCACGGGCCGTGTCGGACGACACGGTCGGGTCCTGAGGCAGAGACTCCAGCATTTCCGGACGAGTACGGCACGGTCCGTGTCGGACGACACGGCCGAGTTCGGCCGGCAGTGATCGGCCAATAACGAGCGGGTGAGCTAAAACGACCATAACCCTCTCGTCCGGACTCCGATTGACTCACCGTTTGAACCATTGGAAAGCTAACTCGATGCTCTATAATGTTGCAAAGATTTAGAATTTTTGGAGTTACCAAAAATTAATGGTGATCTAACAAAGTCGAACTCCCACGTGAAAAAGTCGATTAAGGACACGGAACTCAACAAAACGACACCGAAACGAACTCGGATGACAAAAAGTGCACAATTAATCATTCTCGGAATGACGAAATGGTCATGATAGAATTGTCAAAACGAACTTCCTCCGAAAAAAGAAAATTACCGAAATTTGAAATTGCGGATATTACATTCTACTCTCCTTAAAAGAAGTTTCGTCCCGAAACTTAAAACAAGTAGGGGGGAGCAATATACCCGCCAGGAAAACTCAACGATATACACAAAAATAGAAAACTCGCGCCCAACGGCGAAACGCTGCAAGAAATGCAAAGGAACATACGGCGTGAAAACACGCTCCACGACGACCAACACAACGCCACCGATAGAGAAATAATAAAACCAACAAGTGACAAGCATCATCAAACAGGTAATACAACCAAGTCGATTATCCGAACAATCACAAAACACAACGAATGAAAATCAATATGATTGACCACCCCAACGGTACATCAATCAAAACACGAGCCAATCGCTAAATAAATACGGAATTCCACCGCTCAAGGGTTGGAAGATCGAAAACGAGACAAATTTCCCGAATATAAGGAAATTAGGAAGGAGTTTGAATGCTCAACAATCACGAAACGAGATCAACAAAAACCGTACAATCAAACGATCGAACCACAACGGTCGAGACAACAAAAATCGAACAATCATGTTCGAATCACGAAGAACAATAAAATTCAAACAACAACTCCCATGTTCATGTCTCGGCTCGAGACAATATATGATCCGGTAAAAGCAACAAGATGTGATTCATATAAGATCCATAGGAAAGGGAATAGCAATTGAAAAGTCACAACGACAAACGAGTAATTTCGAAACGCCACACTCGTTCGATCAATGAAAGCAAGGGATAGGGCAAGCTCAAAATGTTAACGAACATAAACGAGTCGACAGAGTCGAAAATATAGAAGTTCAAAATCTAATCCACTTCAAATAAGAGAACTAGTAAAACCAGATGATGTCACTTCCGAACAAGGTTCACAAGAATCGAACCGAACTCGAAAAAGTCACAGCTCGTTCGAACGACGAAACCGAAATACAGAACAAGTTCAGAAAGTATCAACGAACACGAGCGAGTCGATAGACTCGAGAAAGAGAAAATGCAGGAGTCTAAAAACAACACGGGTACTACATTCAACCTCTTATAAAAGAAGGTCGCCCCCGCAACTCACAACAGCGAAATCAAGGTGACGACACAACAAGCAACTGACAGAAACATCCTTCAAAGGCCTCTCAAAGCCGATTCCGATGACTGTGCTGAAGCGCGAACTTCGAAAGTCTCGGTAGCCAATTCGCAAAACTGAATTCGGTGTCCCTCGAGTCCACACTTGAAGTGTGTTACCGACGAGAAGGACAGATTACACGTGCATGCCCCGACACATCACGGTTGAAACGCCTCAGCTCGGCATACCGAAAATACAGATGCTAGATACAATGGAACTAACACCGCAAAACAACATACCGGAGATGCCAACTCAGCATAACATATCAACGCATACAAAAATCACAACAACAACGGCATCGTTCGACGATTACAACGGCCCAAACGATAGCCAGCACACAACCATAAACATCATGAAACGATCACCAATGTGCATAAACGCATAAAAATCCAAGCTTTAACAGCTCACACAGGTGCGATAACACGCAAGCCACCACGAAATGGCAACAATAAAGATCGTCATCACACCTCCCACAATGGGATAACAAAACATATGCGTGGCGAACGACTCAACGTTCACACCACCAATTCAATCACAATTCGGAGGGCTAACACCCTAACAACAATACCAACATCATACACACCTTCTCCGACCACAAGCACGAAATGATGGGTTTTAAAAACGAAAACCACCCTTTTGAAAATAGTTTGGAAACACCAGTTGATCTTGAGTATCACTTTACAAAAAGTAGTGCAAACATTGTTATCGAGACTTTGAAAATCGTCTTGCGTTTGAACAAAAATGAGGACACCTTCTCTTAGTGAAAGACTTTCAGAATATTCGACCCTCGGGTCTAAGTAAAAGTGTTTATAAAACATTGAAAATATCTCAAAACATTTTGGTCCCCGAGTTAGAAGAATTTTGAAATATATTGTGGCACCTTGGACGTACCACGAGAAAATCATTCATTTTAAAAGTACGTCTCGAAATTTATTTTCTAAGATACTCAAGTTTTTTTTTCAAGGATAATTCAATGGGCTAGAATGCCCAAAAATTTCAGGTAATTACGCGGAACATTATAACGCCGTGGGCCCCACGCCAGAAGCCACCAGGCTAAAAACCATTTACAAAAACGTCAAAAGTTGATGACGGTAATATTTCAAAAACTCACAGAAGCCATTTAGAAAATAATAAATACCGTTATAAGAATTTCGCCAAAACGATCAAGGCCGTAATGCCAAAAACTCGGTTAAGGAATCGGTTTTCGAAATAAAACTCAGTCGGTAAAATACCGAAATCCATTACAAAAGAACTCAGACAGCGAATAAAAGAAATAAAGTCAAACATGCACAAGACAGCAACACTACTCCTCATATGAACGAAAAATGGGAGTCAAACAATCACATATCACGAAATCAAAATCCATAAGAGGATTCCGTCACTTAACAAATAATCATAAAAAATAGCTCGTGTCACACGAGGCTCAACACAAATAAGGGAGACTTACATCCACAGGTCGCACGAAGATGATGATCGCCCACGATACTAATCACGACCAACAAACTCAGACGACGCGTCGCGACACGACTTAGTCAGACAAAATCCGACGAGACAAAAACTCAATAGACACCACTGACCCGACAGCCTAGGTTTCCACAACCTAAGCTCTGATACCATTTATGTAACACCCCCAATCCACTCAGGGATATTACACGCCGTAGACCCTCTCCTCGAGGATATACCAGGCTGATAACTAAAATCAAACATCTAAACATCGCCTTTAAGGCTAAAATGACTCAGTAGACCGATTTGGTCTTTCAATAATAACATACAACTCAATTCCAATCACATACCCACGCAGGGGTCAATATAATATAAACTCCGTGCGGCGGGGAAAAGATCTTGCGGAAAAGAAAATACAACTAGACCAATACGACATCAACGGATCCTCGTGTGATTAGTATCGTTCATCTTTCATCATCCTTCGTGCCGACCCTGTGCCGTGCTCCAAAACCTGAATGCAAAAATAGACATCCACCCCCCGAATACTCGGGGGTTAGCAAAACTCCACTGTTTTGCTAGTGCAAGTACAAGTGCAAAAATACGAGCCATAGAATTCACATTCCACGAATAACAATAACCAGGAATCCTCAAAAATCCAAACGTAACGAAAAGTACTTCTCGAGGCAAGAATTTGGGTAAACATTCCAAAACCGAAAGACCACAAGTTAAAGGGAAACAATTTATAAAACAGTTTGAAATGCCATCGAGAGTTTTAATAGAAAACAATTTAGGATTACCGAATCCTTATCTTTCCAAAAATCAACAGGGTCACAGCCCAAAGGTTTTGTTTTCGCAATAGAAAACCGACAACAGTTCACAGGGTTAAAACCCACGTCACGTGTCCTCGACGGACATAAAATCAAAACAATATAATCGCCCAAGATACGTAAACCTTGGTCACCAAAAATACAACATCAACTCGTGAATCCAGGGCTATACCATTGGATTCCCTTCGTGGCCCCGTCGGACCCTCCCAAGGTGAGTAGAATGCGTTTTCGAAATCATATACACCAATTCGTGAAGTTTTACTCGTGAATCCAGGGCTATACCATTGGAATTCCCTCCGTGGCCCCGTCGAACCCTCCCGAGGTGAGCAAATACATTCACCAAACATACACACGCACTCGTGAAGTTTTACTCGTGAATCCAGGGCTATACCATTGGAATTCCCTCTGTGGCCCCGTCGAACCCTCCCGAGGTGAGCAAATACATTCACAAAACAAACAACCGCACTCGTAAATCCAGGGCTATACCATTGGACTCCCTCCGTGATCCCGTCGGACCCTCCCGAGGTGAGCGAAATACATTCACACAATTAACACGTCACAACAAGGATATTCATACAATCCACCAAAGGCAACAAACACAAAGCACGACATAATCGTCAAATCACGACACACCAAAAATGAGATAGTATATGCACACACGTGTTATGAAGCGCAACATCAACACCAAACATATCCATAAGATTCACATACTCGTTCGAGAAACACACCAATCACAAAACACACACGATTTTGAAAGAGGGCCTTTAACAAGGCTAACCAAATCTTTTGAAAACTCGTTTTAAACAATCAAACAAATATATAAAGACGATCACCAATTATCATATTCACAAAACAAGAATAGTATGGGCAAGGTACTTGCCTCAAAATCGGCACGCAAGTATCCCGACGAACACGGCTCAACCGGAAAGCTTCGAAACGCCCAATGCTATCGAAACGGAAGACGACGACGAACGAAAGGGTTCAACACGGTTTCTTCGCAAGAAACACGACCCTAACATCATACAATCAATAAATCATCGATCACACGAGGAAGAATAATCGTAGAACGCCCGAAAACCCCTCTAAGACATTTTACCGGACACCTTCAAGGCGTCGGTCAAGAACTCGACTCAAACAACGAATCGATACGATCCAACCATGGAATAATAAAGGAAATGATATAATACATATAAATATTCATCAATACATCATAATCCTAAGTTAAATCGGATTAAACGGATGAAAACAACCAAAACACCCAATTTCCCCAAAACTAGATTTCTAGGAAATCTGACCTGATTCGGTAGATCGGAGGATGTTATAGGACGGACGATTGATGATATGAACCTCAAAACTTCATGGATATGTTGCTAAACAACATGGCTTCAAGCTTAGAACACGCCCAGCTGCGGAAGAGGAGAAGAAGAAGGTGAAAAATGGCCTGAAAAACGTCTGCAGGGCCTTTTATAGGGGTTGATCGCCTGCCGGACCGCGGCCGTGCCGATCGGCACGGTCGTGTCGCCTGGTGGCGGCAGGGACTCGACCGTGTCACGCTTGACATGGTCGCGGCGCGAGGGCCTTCCGATAGTGACCGTCCGGCAATGACTTCGGCATGACTCGGCCGTGTCCCGGAACACGGTCGGGCGTGTCAGCGATCGGTTCGACTTATCCGGAAGAGTTCGGCACGGGCCGTGTCGGACGACACGGTCGGGTCTGAGGCGAGACTCCGGCATTTCCGGACGAAATGCAGCCGCGGGCCGTGTCGGACGACACGGCCGAGTTCGGCCGGCAGTGATCGGCCAATAACGAGTGGGTGAGCTAAAATGACCATAACTCTCTCGTCCGGACTCCGATTGACTCACCGTTTGAACCATTGGAAAGCTAACTCGATGCTCTATAATGTTGCAAAGATTTAGAATTTTTGGAGTTACCAAAAATTAATGGTGATCTAACAAAGTCGAACTCCCACGTGAAAAAGTCGATTAAGGACACGGAACTCAACAAAACGACACCGAAACGAACTCGGATGACAAAAAGTGCACAATTAATCATTCTTGGAATGACGAAATGGTCATGATAGAATTTTCAAAACGAACTTCCTCCGAAAAAAGAAAATTACCGAAATTTAAAATTGCGGATATTACAACACAGATAATCAGAGTTCAAGAGGGGCAGACAACTAATGGTTCTGTATGCTGTGAACTAATAGTCCCTAATAAACACTCACTATAAACAAAAACTCTACAACTGATAACAAGTAACATAAACAAATAGGAACTAAAAATACGTTCAATATTTCAACCCTTTAAATTCGTAATGATAACAAAGTTTTACCTGGTGGGTGGCGACGGTGACAGTGACGAAGTTGCGATGGTGATGGTGACGAAGTGACGGCGGTGGATGGTTGCAATCGGTGAAGATGAATAGATTAGGGCAAGGTGAGTGTTTTATGTGTGTGTGTTCTGGTCGATTGAAAGTGAAGATGAATAATTGAATATAGGCGCTTGTATTTTTCACTTCCCCGCCCAAATAATGAAATATGCGGAATTTTAACTGATTATGACTCATATGTTATGACGCTTCTGAAAACGAGTCATCCCTAATAGAAAAATGATTCTTATTTTATGACGCTCATTTTTTAGCGTCATCTTGTAGCGAGCGTCATAAAATGCGCGTCAAGGATAGCCCTCTTTCTAGTAGTGTCAACAAATTCCTTTGGGGATCTAACGATAATAGAAAACGACTCCATTGGGGGGGGGCATGGCTGAAGTTATGCTACCCTAAGGAGGAGGGTGGTCTCGGGTGTAGGAGTATGAGGGACATCATTAAAGCGGCTGAAATCAAACTTTGGTGGCGTTTTCGGACTTCTTCAAACATTTGGTCCAATTTCATGCGTGCTAAGTACTGTAAACGCCTCCACCCCATGATTGTTAAAACAAACCCTTATGATTCTCCTACATGGAAAAATCTCTGTGCCATCCGGTATATAGCGGACAAATGGATTTTTTGGGATATTGGTGATGGTAATATTTCTTTTTGGCACAACAATTGGTGCGATTTTAGTCCGTTATCCCAATGGGTATCTAATACCCATTCGAATGCTAGTATTAATCAATTTTGGTCTCCTAATGGCTGGGATCGGGCAAAACTACTAGCCGTTATCCCTTCGGATCTTGGAGACTATATTATGGCCTTTCCCACTCATGGGGATGGGGATATAGTCGGTCGGAAAGTATTCTGGAAACTAACCTCTCACGGTGGTTTTTCTTTTAAAAGTGCATGAGAGGAGGTTCGGCAACGCCAAGACAATCACAATATTTTAAAATTTTGCTGGAATCAAATCATTACTCCCACTATGTCCTTTTTCATGGTTAGGCTTTTAAAAAAATGGCTCCCCACCCCGGATGGTCTTAGAACCAGGGGTATCATTGCCGACAATGCTTGTTTTTGTTGTGATGGCGTTGAGGATTTTCCTCATCTTTTTCTTAATAGGCCGGTAGCGTCGGCGGTTTGGGCTAACTTCTGCGCTTTAGTTGGGATTCCTATTTTTCAAACTAATAATATTAACTTAGTTATTACCAATTGGTTTAATAAATCCTTGGGAGATATCTACATTTTGCGTATTATCCCTATTCTTATTCTATGGTTTATTTGGTGTTCTAGGAATGACATGCGGGTCAAGAAGATCCCTTTCACGGCCCAAAGAGTGTGCGATCGCATTTGGGGCTACTTGGCTTTGATCAAAGGGCACCGAGTCCTTAAGCCGCGGGCTTGGTTTGGTGCCCCGGTTCTTGTGGATATTTTGGGATTGAATTTCTGCCCGTGTAATTTCATTAGCAGCTGCCATTGTAACTGTAATAACAAAAAAAAAAAAATTACCATAGTTAGATGGGTTAAACCGGTCCTCGGGATTACCAAAATCAACACGGATGGGGCATCAAAAGGTAATCCCGGGGAGTCGGCCGCGGGAGGCATAGCCAGAAACTGTTCGGGTGATCCGATTTTTGCGTTTCACGAATTTATCGGCAATCACACCAATAACTTTGCCGAGCTTTTTGCCATTTGGAGAGCATTGGACCTTTGCTATGAGAGGAACATTCAGAAGGTTTGGGTTGAGGTGGATTCGGCTTTTGCTCTTTCTTTTATTACCTCGCCTAACATCGGAAATTGGCAACTTCAAAGCATTCGACACAAAATCTTGTCATTTCGTCGTTCTATGGATATCTCGTTTTCCCATATCTATCGGGAAGGGAATGCCATTGCGGACCACTTAGCCAATGAAGGATACAAGTCCAGAAATTTTCGTCTTTACAGCCTGTTGGATATATCCGGGCAGATTCGTGGTATGATTAGATTGGACAAAAGTGGTTTCCCTTATGTTAGACTCAAGTAGGTCGCACGTTGGCCGTGTTTTATTTTGTCTTAATTAAGTTTGGGCCTGTAGAGGGGCTCGCCCTCCCTCGATCTCTTGGGGCGTGTAGTGGGCCTCGTCCCCCCACATTCTGATGTGTTGAATAAATCTCGGTTTTTTTGGTTAAAAAAAAACATCATAGTATGGTTCTTTGCCATTACCCGCCTCAAATGCTGACAACAACCAAAAAGCAACCTCGAAAATGCATAATCTTCACCTGCCTGTTGCACAAACCACAAACACATACAATCATGCAATTTAGAAGATCCAGAAACATTCATCAAGTTCTCTAACAACTCAAAATACAAAATCTGCCATTGGAAATATATATATATATATATATATATATATATCAAATTACAAATGGTTTATAATTCCCTATGGCAAAAGTGCCAAATAAATAGGCAAAAAAAATTTATGTAACTTATTTATATTAAAGGATTACATATGAACAGACTATTTTAATTGTAACTTTTAATGCAAATAAACTAATTTAAATACAAAAGTTATGATAAAGATCACAATGCAAATGCACCTTCTAATACACAAGGTGATTAAATTGAACTTTTAAATGATAGTATAAATTACAAGATGGTTAAATTTTAGCTATGAAAACTGAGATACAATCGGTGCATCGCACGAGTTGAATAAACCAAAAACAACCCCGGAGCAACACACGGGTTAGTAAAGCTTTATTTCGTATAACTAATTACATAGACTAAAATAAAAGGACAATAACAATAAAAAAAAACATGTAAACTTCTCTAAAAGACATTTAAATTCCGCCATCTGCTTATTCAACCGTCTGTCCCAACATTACGTACAAAATACGTAGATATCCAACCAAAGACCGTGCATCGCACAGGTTGGATAATGCTTCGTGTGTGTATATATATATATATATATATATATATATATATATATATATAAATTTTGATGCACGAAATGCATATATTTCATGCATAATTAGTACAAAACTCATGCATAAATTAATACTGTAAAGTACTGCATCTAATATTGGTACTGCATAGAACGCGTCTATATATATATATATGGGCGATTTACATCTGACTACCTTTTTAGATGGCCTAATTACAGTTTGGTCCCTATTGTTTCAGATATTACAATAAAGGACAAACTTTGCACTGTCCAGAAACTATATTTACAACGAAGGACAAAAGTCAAATTTTCAGATGATGTCACTGGAGAGAGAGTACTGATATTCCGAATTTGCCCTTTTATTTTTCCTTTTCTTGTTTACCAATTTATTTTTCGCCTCACATGGGTGGCACATGTTGGACCTCATTGTAATATATATAACACTTTTGGACTTCAGTGTAATAAATTTTCAAACCTTCTAGAAACAAAAATTATTTCAAGAAAAGAAAGTATTTTCTGGAAAAAAAATATTATTTTTGGAAAAAAGAAATTATTTTCTGGGAAAAAAATATTATTTTATGGAATTAAAAAATTATCTTTTCGAAAAAAAAAATTTTCTGGGAAAAAAATTATCTTTTTTGAAAAACTAAAAAATATTTTCAGGGAAAAAAATTATTTTTAGGAAAAATAATATTTTTTCGAAATAAAATTATTTTCTGGAAAAAATATTATTTTCTGGAAAAAATATTATTTTTTTCGAAAAAATAAAACTATTTTCTGGAAAAAAAATAAAAAAAATATTTTCTGGAGAAAAAGGTGTTTTTTTTCAAAATAATATTTTTTTCGAAATTAAATTATTTTCTAGAAAAAAATATTATTTTTTCGAAAAATAAAATTATTTTCTGGAAAAAATAAAAAAATATTTTTCGAAAAATTAAAAATATTTTCTGGAGGAAAAATATTTTTGGTAAAATAATATTTTTTCGAAATAAAATTATTTTCTTGAAAAATATTATTTTTTCGAAAAAATAAAATTGTTTTAAGGAAAAATAAAATAAAATATTTTTGAAAAAAATATATTTTCTGGAAAAAATTATATTTCGAAAAAAATTATTTTACGAAAAGAGAATATTTTTAAAAGAAATGTATTAATAAACACTTTAATAACTTATAAATTTATTTGTTTAATATGAAATGTATTTTAAAAGAAATGTTTTATTCAAGTAAATAGATGGGTATTTTAAATCTTTTTAATAGAAGTCAACACCAATTGATTTTGTCGCATTGTAATTTATGAAACAATAGGGACTAAAGTGTAAAGAGACCATCTAATAGGGTAGTTGATTGTAATTTCCCCATATATATATATATATATAGAGAGAGAGAGAGAGAGACCGTTAGTTATTTACTGTTTACTTATTACGACGTCCTCCGATGCTTGCCAGGTAAGGAAAACACTCGTATTCTCCTTTCTATTATCCTTGTCTCAGATCTACCATTTACGCTTTGTTCCCGAGTCTTATTTAAGGAGAGAAAGGAACGGAATTGGAGAGAAACGGAAAGAAAAAAAATTAAAATGTGTTCCCTAGTTTTTTTTGGGAAGGAAGTGGGAA
Source organism: Orobanche coerulescens (assembly GCA_033398695.1). Classification (NCBI taxonomy): domain Eukaryota; kingdom Viridiplantae; phylum Streptophyta; class Magnoliopsida; order Lamiales; family Orobanchaceae; genus Orobanche; species Orobanche coerulescens. Next base: position 11,742,602 of record CM065815.1, on the reverse strand, counting down.
GAAAAGAAAAGATTTTGGGGGATAATCATCCTTCCAAATTTTCCTTCCAAATTGGAGAGTTTTGGAGAGAAAGGAATCACATTATTATACATATCTTTTATTTTGTGATTTGCCTTCCCTTCAACCCTATTATATCACGTCTCATCATCTTCTTCTTCTTGGCTCTTCTCTCGTGAAGATAAAAAAGCGAGGAGCGTGTAGTAGCGTGAAAGTAGTTGTCTCCGTCCCGCTATTCCTGCTTTTTGCCGCAGTGTACTTCTTCTTCTTCTTGAGAAAAAACTTTTTTCTCGATTTTCATCACGATTTTATAAATATGAATGGATCGGACTCGTCATATTTGTTTGTCATCATGGAGATCTTGAGAAAACTTTCTGAGGAAGATTGAGACTTCCATAAAAAATTCTGTATTCTTTGATAAAAAAAAAATTAGGGGTAAAATTGTAAAGTTGTTGTTTTCCTTTCTCTTCCTTTCAACTCGGGAACACATTTTTTTTTAATTTTCCTTACATTTCCTACGAACTCGGGAACACAAAAGTAGTTTTTCCTTTCCTTCCCCTCCCTTTCTTTTCTCTCAATATTTTCCTTCCCTTTCTTTTCTTTCCTTTACTAAAACTCGGGAACAAAGCGTTAACATGAAAGAAAACCCATAAACCAAACCGAAAATTCAATCCACTCAAGACTCTCATCATATTCGCAACTCCCCCCAAATTTCCCCCCTAACTTCACATTCTAAAATCTCTGGATAGGAAGATATTTGAGATAGAAGACTTCTGGCGCGTGATTCCCGATGCCGATGTGGAGTTCGGTAGCTAATTTGAAGGAGAGCCTGAGTAAGATCGCACTCGATATCCACGATGACAACGACGACGACGACGAAGAGCTCTCGATTCACACTCCTAGCTCGCGCGATCGATTAGAAAACTGGAATTCGGTTCCTGAGCGGAGAATTTCACGCAGTTTCAGTCGTTCGCATACGCCGGCGGCGCATTCTCCAGTCGTCGGTGGCTTAGATTCCTCTTCTAATCATGAGGTATTTAGGAGGATTTGTTTGATCTCACTGTCGAGATTTCTCTCTTTTCATCTTTGGTGTGCTTTCTGATTTTGTAACGTTTGTATATTGAAGTTAGAGGAGACGGACATGCAATTTTTTATCATCTTAATTAAGTGATACCTTCGCGGACCAGAGACGGCTTCGGCAGGAGTGTTTATGAATCGAATTTCTGTACTCCCACCGATTCAAATATACGTCATTTCAAAATAACGATGCAATATTATATGCCTCTTGTTTAGTATCTATACTATCAACACAACATTTAAATGTCACCTCACATTACATTTTAAGCTTGCTTAGTGAAAACTGGGTCTCTCAATGTTTTTTTTTTTTTTGCCTAGCAGATCCAACAATACCAGACAGAAATTAAGAGACTTCAGGAATCTGAGGCGGAAATAAAGGCACTTTCAGTTAATTATGCTGCTTTGTTGAAGGAGAAAGAGGTTTGTACGTTCATTTTGTCGACCCCTATCTCTATCTTCTGATCTACTTGTTTTGCTAATAAGTAAGTCTAAAGATATTTGTATTTTGTATGGTGCATTTTGATTTTATATGTTACCAATGCTGTCCAATGTTTCCTGCTTATGCATAGTTAAAAATTCAACGTGCAGAACGAGAAAAATTGATGGATAGCTGCTGATATGTCATGTGACTCATTCTTTGTTGAACTAGAATTTTCTGTTGTGCACGTTTTGGCTTTTTATCACATGAGGATGTCATTTATATTTATTTTCCTTGCCTTTTCTTTTCTTTTCGGCTAGTAATTGATCTTCCTTGAATGTTTTCAAGAAAATTCTAAACTAGATTCGGCAAAGTATTTGGAAGATATTGGAAGTTGAAGTTCAGAAAGCATGGCAACTTGTCTGCTGTTGCCAATGCAGTTATGCAATATTATTTTTAAATGACTAACCCTTTATAGTCTGCTGTAAACTACTGTACGCCCTCATTTCTTGGCTGAAGATTGCAGTCAGTAAGTTGTTTAAGCTGTATTTGCATAACCCAAGGAAGCTACATTCTCCATTGATTTTGATGTATTTTTCTGTTACACCACTAACTTAAAACTCACACCTGAAGTTGATAAACTTGTTCTTTGATAAAAAAAGGCATGAATTTTTGTTGATAGTTCCCTAAATCGTGTAAATGTTCCTGTTGCGGAGAGCTGATAAGTCATCCCCTTCCTATGAGCTACTGGTGCCCAATTTTGGATGCCTGTATCACTCAGATTATAGTGTGCCATATGAGGTTGCTGGATAGAATTACTGAATTACTTATTTGGTTCATTTTACGCAATAACCCAATGGTTCGAGATATACATTTTGAAGGAAACTTCGTATTACGCGTGTAATTCAAGTTATAAGTGGCTCTTATACAGTTACTTTGATTTTTAATTTTGTGACAGGAACAAATTTTGATGTTGAGCCAAGAAAATGGCTCGTTGAAACAAAATCTCCTTACCACGAATGCTGCTCTTAGCACAGCTAAAACTGTTCCTAAGGTATGTGTTCCTGATTAGAGAAACTGGTTGTAACAGATCATAAGTAAGTTGATTTTTTGCTCGCACATTTGTGTTTTTATGAATTTGATGATAATATTTGAATATATGAGTCATATCAAAAGTTAATTGACCGATGCTACTTAAGGAGAGTTGTGATTTTATTGGGGTAAGATGACGATAACTTAAAATAGTGCCTTACCTGCAATTTTAATGCCCAAGACCTCAACTCCATCCAAGAAGAACTAACTAATCTGGAAAATTCATTTTGTTTTGTTTTGGGGGTTGTAACTTGTTTTAAATCTTCAAATTAGGGTTTTTCTCCTGTATAAGTTGTTGGCTGATTTCATCTAAACTTGTTCAGGGGAGTGGAAATATTTCTCCCAGGCACAATAAATCTGCAACGAAAGCTCGTACTTCTGGAAGCCCATTATCCAATGGCATTGCACATGAATTAAATAATGGAATCCCTTTCAATAATGCAAAGGTAAGAGAGCCATTCTTTCCCAGAAGTTGTTTCCCTTCCTTGATGGCTAGCATTTGTATGTTGTTTTCTGAAGTTTAGTTTCAAAAGAAACTAGTAGCAATTTTACCTAATTTAATCTGGTTAATTTGTTGATGTAATAAGAACTAGTTTTGTCTCGACTCTCTTGCATGCCACACGTGGCTTTTACGATTGGATTCCTCTGTTACCTATACCTGTGTCACAATGATATAATTTAATGATAGCTGTCCTAGTGCCTTCTAGGAACTCCCAGATCAGATGGACGACAAGAATAAATCCCTCAATGGGATGCAAGCAACTCATGAAACACAAATGAAACAGATGGTGGTGGAGCTTGATAAAGAACGTGACAAACTAGTGAGTATGCAGACAAGATTAGAAGGTATACATCTCTTTTTTCTTTTGTGTGTGTGTGGAAAGTTCAGTGCTATGGTTCATTGAATATTAGGTTGACTCATTTATTCTATTCTTAGACGAGCAGAAGTTGAACAGATCATTCCAGCAGGAGTTGGGCTCTTTAAAAGATGAAAACAAAAAAGTGAGTGTTTCTAGTGCTTCTTGTTATTATATGAGTGAGGTAACCTTTGGCCTTTGTCATCATCTGCTAGTTTACTAATAACATAAAGTTAATTGAGAATGATGTTAATGATATCTGCGATGCCTTTTGAATATGATTTATCAAGACCATGATACTCAGCACTTTCATTTATTTTTGCTTTTGTTCCCATTCACTAGTTTATGTTCGTTCTTCTATCATATAGGAGATGGAAATTCACTTTTTTCGTCAGAGTATACAAATAGCTAGTCATGTACTGCTGTCTTTGAAACCATGAACATTGTGTCAAATTCGTAAATAACATTTTGGTCAAAATTGCATGTCTGGCCAGTGGCCACATCACATCTGATTACTGGCAGTCTGGTATACATTCCACGTATTACCTTATTCCAAAATGCGTTTTAACTGGACTTGCTTTTATTATTTTTGTTTTTTCAGATATTGAGAGAGATGAACAAAACACGTGAGGATCTAAACCAGAAGGTATCAGAGATAGGAAGATTGCAAATGGAGTTACAGAGAAGAGACATAGAAGAAACAGATGACAATGTGGTGGAATTGAAAAATCTAATTGCTACCTTGGAGGATGAAACTAGAAATATGAAGGTGAGTATCTTACCATGACTCTGAAGCATTTCTTTTTGAAGTATTTTGTTTCTCCTGCTTGTGTGTGTGTGTTTATTTGTTTTGGCTATGTGTGTACACATTCACAAATATATTCTACAGACCTTGGACCTTACCATTTTTTCATGGTAGAAAGAAAAAGATGAATTTGAGGCCGCCTTAAAAGCACTTCATTCTTGTCCAGCTCGCAAGGACGTACCTGGTGATCTAAATCCTTTGAATAAGCATGCAAGTCCCATGAATGAGGTAAGCTTTGAGTTTTCGTCTAAGTTTGTTAAGATTTTCTTTTGATTACTATTTTCAATTAATTGTCCTAGCCTAGTTTCTTTTCATAAAGAAAGGAATTTAAATATTTATTTCTCCTTTGTTGCATGCTTATTATGCATATTGAACTCTCTTTGATGCGAGTGTTGACTTCAATATACATGCACTTTACACTAAACGTTAAGAGTCTGCAGGAATCACCAGTGAAGGAGGGAATGCAGGAATCTTTGCATAAATTGGAGAGAGATTTGAAGGAAGCATGCCGAGAAAGGGACAAAGTGTTGCATGAATTGAATCGTCTAAAACAACATTTACTGGAAAAGGTCTGTTCCTTTAATCTCTTCTATGTAGATTGCTCATCATGAACATTGATGTTACCAGATTCAACAGTGGAATTGTTTTTTTTCTTTATGGTGTCTCTATCTTCTTCTCCACAACCTTGTCTGCTTGATTAAATCTCCCGACTGCCTTATGTCGCAGGAATCTGAAGAATCAGAAAAGATGGATGAGGATAGTAAAATCATTGAGGAACTGCGAGAAATCAATGAACACCAAAGAGTTCAAATATCACGTCTGGAGAAAGCTCTTAAGCAGGCACTTGGAAGCCAGGAAGAAATAAAGATGTCCAACATTAATGAGCTTAAGAAGGCTACAGAAACTATAGATGAGCTTAATAGAAAATTGGCCGGCTGTATGAGCACAATAGATTCCAAGAACATGGAAGTTTTAAATCTGCAAACTGCACTTGGACAATATTACGCCGAAATTGAAGCTAAGGTAGACTCTGTTTCGTGGTTGGAAGAGTATGATGAAGGGGGGGGGGGGGGTATACATTCTATTGATGTCTGCATTTTTCAGGAACGTCTCGGCGAAGAGTTATTGGTCGCTAGAGAAGAATCCGCTCGAGTTATGAAGCAGTTGAAGGTGTAATTTCTTAGTTGTTCTAATGGGTTCTTGAGTACTGATGCAGTCCAAGTAATATGTTAAGATCATCTTGTGAAATGGTTAATTTACAGCATGACTGAATATAGTTAAACATTTCATGCTCCCTATAATCAGGCGTTTGTATGAACTTTGACTTTTTTAAAAAATAAGAAAAGAAAAGATCAAGAGGTTTTCCTTGAAGGCTTTTGAATGCTCATGGTGTGCCTACATATGTAGGATTTTATGTTTAGGGTATGATTACCAACTTTTGATCTGCATATGCTTCTAGGAAGCACACTGGCAAGCGGAAGAATCACAGAGGGAAAAAGAGGATATCATAGGGAAGCTTTCACAAGCTGAAAGGATACTTGCTGATGGGAAGAACAGAGTTAAGAAGCTTGAGGAAGACAACGAAAAGCTGCGGCGAGCTCTTGAGCAAAGCATGACAAGGTTAAATAGGATGTCGGTGGACTCAGATTTCCTTGTTGACAGGTTAGACAAACTTTAATGTTCTTGCCTTTATTGGAAACTAGAGCTAGATCTATTTGTTATTTCGCAGGAAGCATATAAATAAATCATAGTATTGTTTTCGCTTTGGCCTTAGAAAGCCTGTGGAAAGTGCCGGTTGGATTTTGTAGATCTGTTCATGTTATTTCAATATCTTGCCAGATCGTTTATATGCTATTTCCTTGAAGCAGAGATACTATATGATCGGATTGTTTCATTTGCAGGCGCATCGTGATCAAATTACTGGCTACATATTTTCAGAGAAACCACAGTAAAGAGGTGTGTGTAGATATTTCCAGAAGGGTCCAGGGTGCTAATAAACTATATGTTAAAATTACTTGCAAAATTATGTGAATTCTAGTCGTTGAGAACCTACCTCATTTTCATAAGTTAGGGAATGAAAAAATATAACTAATGTCTTGTGAATATCTACAGTAATCGGAACAAAAAGAAGCAGCATACTGTTGTCCTTATATACGACCTAAGTACAAACAAATATATTTATTTTATTTTTCCAGGTACTTGATCTAATGGTTCGCATGCTGGGTTTTTCTGAGGAAGACAAGCAACGGATAGGCGTTGCTCAGCAAGGGGCTGGCAAAGGTGTAGTTAGAGGTGTGTTGGGTTTTCCAGGTCGACTAGTTGGGGGCATCTTAGGTGGTGGCACAGCTGGTGGTCAGGCAGATATGGCATCTGACGACCAGGTACAACCTTTTGCCACAGCTCTCATGCTGTCCTTTTTCTTTGATGCATGCTCAAATAAATCTGTTTTTACTGTCTTCTAAGTCGAGAGAGTATCATCCTTAGGCGAGCACAATCATGGATGCTTTCTTTCATATGAAGGCGAGAACAATCATGGATGCTTTCTTTCAAAATCTGTTTTCTTTCATATGAAGGCGAGAACAATCATGGATGCTTTTTGACGTCATTTCGTCTTCGGTCACTATGATTTTCTCATTAGGAATAAATACGAAAATTAACCTTTTAAGGTTATCTTTCATAGTTGAACACTATAGGTTTCTTAATATTGCCATATAATTTTTTTCCAGTCCTTTGCGGATCTATGGGTGGACTTTCTTCTTAAGGAGACTGAAAGAGAAAAGAGAGAATTGGCAGAAAGTTCGAATCCAGATCAAGGAACTACAGAAGCTTCGCCTTCGTTGGATCACAGAGGTGGGGCAACATCAACTATGTCTAATAGCTCAAGACCTAGCCCTTTCCTCAATCAAAACCAAATGCCGTCATACTCTCGACCGAACTTAATGCAACGTGAAAATTCTGATTCGGAGTTTTCGACAGTTCCTCTCACAGCATCAGAAAGCAGTTCTCCAGGCTCGAAGTTACTTCCTAGATACTGAGTATTTATGCATTTATTATCTGTAAATAAACACATGATAAGTGCAGATTTTACTCTTTCCTATGTATCTTTTTGATGCCTTGTGTTCTTCTGATTCTTTGTCCGTGGAGAGAGAGAAAGCCCGCGTGTGCTATTTGTACAGGCATGAATCACCCCTTTGCCGTTGTTGAAACCTACGTACATATAGTTGGAACTTTTGGGGGCCATGAATCACCCCTTTGCCATTGTTGAAACCATATATATATATATAGTTGAAACTGTTGGGAACTATAGAGTAGGTAGGTTGTGTGCTTGAAGTGGTGTGATCGGCGCACCGTTTTTGGCAAATGATATGCTCAATTGACTACAGATTAAAACGCATTTTTGAATAATTTTGTCCTGTCACTCATTTACGTAGAACTTGAGTTTGGGGTACCAAATGATGATTCGCATACTATGCTGCGTAGGTATAGAGGAGCGGATACCTAGATGCAAATTTTTAAAGATTTCAGGGTACAACGATAACAACATTACCCTAATGTCTTAACGGCTCCCGCAAAAGCGAGGTAAGGGGAGATCGGATGTACGCAGTCTTACGCCTGTCTTAACATAGAGAGGCTTAACATAGAGAGGCTGTTTCCGGATGATCCAAAATGAAAATTGCATCGAGAATTGCATGGAATGATTAGTACTTCATGAGAAAAAGAAATGCAGTCAATTTAGTAATCCAGAACCAAAGAATAAGGAGTCTTTGGTTCCATTGGAAACATAAAAGATGTCTATTTATTTTTATTATATATATACAATCTATAGATATGCAAAGAAGACAGCTGGACTCCAGTGAGGAGACGTGAAACTATAGACAGTAAATAGGGTTACAAGAAGAGAGCGGTTTATTAAAAGCCACATGCAGTGGATGAGTTTAACAAGAGAGATGACCAAGCGTAAAGGGGACATCATATCCATATAGCTGAACACATCATAGTGCGATAAGATCTAGTTTGGTTTAAGTTGGTTTATATACAACCTATAAATTATATAGTACTTTTAAAAAAAATCCAAATCCAAATAGTTAGAAACTTGAAAAAGTATCAAAATTCATCAACCGACTTAAAGAAAAAGACTCCGATCAAAATTTGATAATAAAAAAATTCAAAAAGGATAATACCCTCTTCACCAAAAACGACATGCGCACCGGATTTTTTTTTCACACCGTTCTTTGGGGATATCCATACATAGAGTACATATTAAACTAGAGCTGTCAAATGTGGCTAGCTTGGCGAACCAAAGAATTGGGCTCAAGCTTTTAAACCTGGTCCGCCTGATTGGCCCACACCATCAAGCCGCAAAATACCAAAACGGGAAAAGCCTAGCGCAGCTGCGCTTTTGTATCTCATTAAAACTGGGATGCACGAATGATCACAACGCACATAAATTTCGATGAACTGCTTTTTTGACCATTAGTAGGCCGGAACTTTTGCTAAAACCAGCTATATATGTATGCAATGAAATATTTTCAACAAATAAGGTCCACAAATGATTGTGAGCTAAAACCATTCCCCATCGCGCTAAAAGATAATCCGACAACATGATACCAAAACTTCAGCTAACAAAGTAATACACAACATACATATAACCTACATCAACACCATCACTGAATGTTTCATGTGAGATGCAACAGTGCAAAACAGAAATAAGATAGGCAATCAACAAAAAAAAAAAAAAAAGCCACATGCTGTCAGCTGGCCACTAAATGCTTTGCTATAACCATTCGACTCTCTAAGCCCGCTTCTTGTCCAGCGGCCCCCTTTGTATCTTGCTAAGGACCTTGCTGTCGAACACTGCATACTGCTTCTTGATCTCAATACTTGCTTTTTCAGCAAAACCATCGATCTTAACATCATACTTCTCATACAAGACAGGCACCGTGTGCAGCAAAACGAGTACTGAACATAAAAAAAAAGTCAAGGAGAAACATGAAAAGAGTGGGAATGTATACCCTTAAACAAAGAACTATTCATTCTGATCTACAAAGACTAGGGTCATCTTAGTATTACCTATGTAAAACAACGTCAAGAAGTTGATGCAGCTGCCCACTATTGAAAGAACCCAAAGACCGAAAACAACCTGATAAATAATCAGAATCTCATAAAGTCAAACTGTTTTGATTTAAAGCCAAATTTAAGCACATAAAATATAAATTACACCGATATTACTCATTCATAGTGAAGAACAAATGACTAAGGTTATAGGCCATTTATGAAGCATGAACTAGAAGTGTTTACCGGATACACTCTCTACACACCAAATTATACACAGGCGCGCGCATGCACACGACCGTTAGTCGTCACTCACACTCCAAGATTGCAATACCCATTAGCAAAGAGGTCGAGGTAAAAAGAGACGACGGCAGCTATTAATTTGAGTTGAAAAAGTAAAAGTTTCAGAATCTGACAGGTCTTACCAGAAGGAACTTTTTCAGGTCCCTGCTAGATGCAATTTCCCTCAACACAGCAAGAGCACGGTTGATCTCAACTCGAATGGCTGATGCAACCTCGGCAAATGGGTACACAGGAAGGCAAATCTCAGGAATATGTGGAGGTTTCCTACAAACACATAGCCCATAGGTGGTGTATCAACATACCGAGCAGGGCCGAATCCCCAATATTGGCAAAAGAGAGAGCAGTATAATATACTCACTTGTTAATGAACATTGTTACATTCGACCACAAGAACAGTAACGAGAGGACGAAGATCGAAATGTGGCACACCAGAGTAAGCAAATGGTACTCGAGCAAATCAAATAGAACCCAGACTGCAGTTGCCACACCAAGCACTGAAGCAGATGTTTTCTTGTTCCTCCACAAGAATATATCAGCAGCTACAATAATTAATCATCATAGAGACTGTCAAATCCTTCCTATCCAAAAAATGCTCAACTCAAATTGCATTCCACTCTCAGTTAGCATGACGCATTTAATACTTTCGTTCCACATGTTCACAATAAAATTTCAGGTACTAAACAACTCCATAGAGGAAATACTGAAAAGCCAAAAACAGCAACACACATAGAAACAGTACCCTTGGTCCAAAAATCCCAGGCCAAGTGTATTTTGGAATTAAGAGCAATATACACATAAAAACTGTGCTCCTTTATGTATATAAAATCACACGGCATCGCGCTCAAATAACATATCCGCACTATGCATAATTTCCACAGATAAAGACAATATTACCAGTCATCCGCCAAGTCAAAAAAGACGGGAGAAAAACACTGAAAACACGGATACGAGACTACAGAAACGGTCAAAACTTAAAAGAGTTACTGTGAGGGAGCGTGGTACGTACGTTTGCCTCCACCAAAAACCTTGTGAACCGGATTTTCCCGACCGAACAACCTGAAAACCTTCGCCTTGACCGGAGAAGGCGAAGTCGTTTCCTTCTTAGGTTCGGAGTCCGAGTCCGAAGACGACGACGTATCGTCGCTGCGGTGAATCTCATCGGTGGTTTTATCAACTAAGGACTCCCTTAGATCCGAGATCTCCTCTTGCTCCGCCATCGCTGATCTCACCGCCGATTCAATTTCAAAAGCAAAAAAAAAAAATGAAAATGAATGGAAACAAAAACAGCTTCTCGACTAAGAAAGAGAGAGTAATCGCAAAAGCAGAAATGCTCGGTGAAAGTGCGAGTGTTGGTTTTATTTAGGGAGGGGAGCCTGAGCCTGAGGTTTGGAGTTTGGTCCGGGATATTATTGATTTTTTATCTTCGAATTTTAAGGGGCGTTTGGTTCGTCGGATTCCGACGGAATTGGGTGGAATTAAAATGGTCGATTCCATTGATCGAATTCCATTGTGATATTTGGTTACTAAGGAATGAAATTGAAATCTCAACATTCCTTCAATAAGGATTTGATCATTCATCCTCAAAATAGATGGAATTGAAATTCATTCCATCCCAAAATTTGCAAATGACAAATATACCCTCATTAAATATAATAATCGGAAGAAGAAAAATGGTGATGTGATTGTTGCCGGAAAAAATAATTTTATTATAATTTATATGTAAAAATATTAAATATTAATATTAAAAATATATTGAGAAATATTAATATTAAAAATATTAAATATTAAATATTAAATATTAATATTATTATTAAAAATATTACGTATTTACGTATTGTACATTTTATGTATTTAAAAAATATTAATTATTGAGAAATTTTATGTACAAATAATATTAAAAATATTAAATATCAATATTAATATTAAAAATATTAAAAATATTAAATACTAAATATATATTAATATTAATATTAAAAATATTACGTATTTACATATTTTACGTATTTTAAAATATTAACTTTAGTATTAATATTAATATTGAGAAATTTTATGTATAAATATTGATATTAATATTAAAATTATTAAATATTAATACTAATATTAAAAATATATTGAGAAATATGAATATTAAAAATATTAAATATTAAATATTAATATATTAATATTAAAAATATTATGTATTTACATATTTAAAAAATATTAATTTTAGTATTAATATTAATATTGAGAAATTTTACGTATAAATATTAATATTAAAAATATTAATATTAACATTAAATATTAACATTAAAAATATATTTCAATCACCAAAGTTAAACATTATCTTTCTCAGATAAAATATTAATTTTATTATAACTATACGTAAAAAATAAATAAAATGTTTATCAAAGAAAGGGCAGTTTTGCCAATCTTCATTATTTCATTCAAATTCCTTAGTTTGCCAACAGACAGATTCCAATTCATTTGACAGGTTACATTCCGTTTCCTGTCAACCAAACGCTTGGTCAAACTTATAACATTCCATTCAAATTCCTTCCACATTCCAATTCTTTTGACAGATTACATTCCTTCAAAAATCATTCTGCGAAGCAAATGCCCCCTAAGTGTGTTCCGATGTAGAGGAAATTTTGAGAATGTTATAAAACTGAAATTTTATAGAGAGAGTTTAGAGAGAGAGAATAGAAAGAATGATTCTCAGATATATTTTCATTAATAACTGAAGTCCTATTTATAGGAAAACTTCAGATGGCACAACTGTAATTACATAGTATTCATATGTTATAATACATTATCTTATTACGCACTACGAGAAGTGCGCATTTCAACGATTCTTAACACTCCCCATTGAATGACTATTTACATAAATATTTGTTGAACTAGTTTGAAGAAAAACCTAATGGGAGAAAAACTCTCAAACTGTTTGTATTGGAGCGTGTGACAATCATATCATGTTGCATCATAATGTTGGTAGGAAACCTCTGTTGGATAAAACTTCAACAATCTGTAATCTCGTAAATTTGCTCCCCCTTATCTCGATAGTTCTTATATGAGTATTCTTGTGCCGTCTCAGTAAAATCTCGTAGGACAAAAACTGAGTGAATCTGTCATTTATATCATTCGTTGTTGGATTATCCACGTGTTGCCTCATTAAAACCTTGTCAAGAAAACCCAGTGAGAAAAACTTGATCGAAGGAAAAAGAGTACAACTACTCCTTCTGCTTTCAAATCTTTGATGAATAATCTTGATCTTTGTAGTGTTCCTCATTTTGCCATGAATATGCCTCGTTAAAACCTTATTAGGAAAAACCCAATGGGAAAAATCCTAATGAAGGGAAAAGAGTAAATTATTCATACTGATACGCGATTCCTGTTGCCTCATTAAAAAAACCTTGCTAGGAAAACCCAATGGAACAAAACCTCAGTCAAGGGAAAAAGAGTGCAACGCGTATACACAAATATGCCCCAGGCATTTCAATATAATCCCCCGAGTATCATATTCAGTGCAATTTGTAATATCGAACTCATATTCTTTGCAATATATTCCGAATCTCTTTTGGAGATTCCATATTACTTGTGATTAAGCTGCCTCGTTAAAAATCTTGCTAGGAAAACCCAGTGGGATAAAACCTCAGTCAAGGAAAATAGTACATCATATAAACACCTTATTTTAAGTGATTGCACGCACTGATAATATGTTTAAAATCTCTTTAGAAGTTACTTTCAGTAAGCCCATATGTTTCATTTTGTTATAAGGACATATATTTCAATTTCGAGGGATTTCAATATCCTCATTTTCAATACCCATATTTCACAATCATGGATTTCAATATCCTCATTTCATTCATAGCGTTATATTGCGTCGACATATTTCAATATTTATTTTCCCGTAGCGACATAACTTGCCGAGATATCTCATTATCTTCTTTTATAGTTATGTCTATATACTTCAAAAGTATTTGCCTCATTTTATCATTTACTTTGATTTATATTCGGGAAATTATTATGTATTTATCAAAACAATTATAGTTGGTACCAAAGATTAATAATCTATCATGTATCTTTGAACTTCGAGTTCATATAGTTGTGAGGATATAATGTGATGCATTTCACATATTTCCAACTACTAATACTCCCCACATGCTAAGAGATTTCTTGAGCACCAAACTCATATGCCAGTATCTCAGTATTCATCTTCAGTCACGGGAGTTTATATATTATGTTCTCGATATTGGCTGGAGGACTTCGAATAGTATGCCAATTAATATCCCACTTATATGCGCATATCTTGATCCTTTCTGGAATCTATTCAAGTTTATTTGTGATATATTACTAACTTAATCTGATATGGAATATATGCTCAAATCATGACCAAATCATCTCATAAATTTCCGATTACTACGAGTCATATACATGTGACTATCTAGTGGATCCATAATATCTAGTAGTCCACATGTAGAGGAAGTGGGACCATACTCCCCCTTAATATATTTCAAATTTATCA